>APFE030762161.1:119048-154668 GCA_000404065.3 Pinus taeda | reverse complement strand
GATCAACATTATCACTTGAAAGTTGAAACTTCTCATGAGTCATCATGATCAAACTCAGTTGGTTGAGTCTCGACTCCCAAACTTTGTAGTCAAAAACTTCTCTATTGGTTCAGTGACTTTAGTCTCAAACTTCTGAAGGTATTCTGCCCTAATATGCCCTATTATTTCATTTGGTGCTTCGCATGGCTTTACATGGTCTCCTATCCCAGCCAAGTGTTGCTTGAACTTGTTAATACCTCCTCCTTGAATGGATTTTTGGCAATATTTGCAGATCATTTTGCCATCAATCATATAACAATGAGCCCATGCAGTATCTCCGGCTTTTGGAGGCATGATGACTACCTGGAAATGCAAACTAGCTTCCTTAGCCTCCTCTTGAAGATGGCAACTCCACTGACAGCTACACACTATCTCTAAAATAGCTCCAATCCCAACTCCAAGATGACTACTTCAGCAAAAACTCAACACTCTCCAAGCTCACAACACTCACAAACACTCCAAATCAGTTGTGTGAGACAAATGAGAGTGAGAGGGGTCTCTTATAGCTTGGAGAGGGTGTTTTTGGAGGGAAAACACCTTTACCTCCCCCCCAAAACCCCTAAACCACAACCAAAATCCGCCTTTTTGCATGTTTCGGTGGGCGTGCCTAAAACTGGCTGGTTTAGGACGGAACTGGCCGGTTTGATACAAACCGGTCGGTTCCGTCCTAAACCGGCCGGTTTTCACCGGTTAGGGCTAAAAAAAGGTGAGATGCCCTATCAAACTGGGTTTTTTGGCCGGTTCGGACCGGTAGCCTTGCTAACCGGCCAGTTTGACCGGTAACCGGTTTTTAAAAACGGTTTTAAAAACATTGATCAAATTATACCTTACGAGATGGCTTTTCATCATGACATCTTTCTGTAGGTATCAACATCTTGCATACATGTTGACACATCTCCCAAATATATCCATTGTCAAGGGCCTTCATCTTTTCCATCAGAGTCTTCATATCTTTCTAGGAGATTTCCTAGTTAAGTCTTCTTGGTCTTTTGGATGTTGATCACCTTCATCAGGGTTGCTTATCTCACGATCTCTTCCTTCTCCACACATTCTGTTCCTAGGCGCTTTCAATTAGAGTTTCTTAATTGTAGTCATATTATGTTGATTTCATCTAGTGTGTCTTATGCCTTCCTGCATCCTTTCAGAGAAGGAGATCCTTTTTCTTTTGATCATGCTTCTTAAGATAGAAGTAATGATCCATGTTACTTGCAACCATATGACATGACATTATAATATTAAACACAAGCATACATACCTTATTTTACCTTTAGGTCATCTAGGCTTATTTTAGTAGCTTCCTTGATTGAAGTGTCTTCAACCCCTTGATCTGCTTCTTCTCTTATGTCACCATAACATCATCCATGAATTTCATAAGTTGGAGTTCTTGATAAAACACTTGCTTCTCCTCTATATTAGTGAACCCTTCAATGAGAATTCCATTAGAGAATCTTGAGGATCTTGTATATCCCCATTTGGTAGATGTTTCCTTTCTTGATGTATGATGAGCCTTGCCCTTTCTTTCCTTCCATGTCCAACGCGGTTCCCAAGAGCTATTTTCTTCAAGGTTGTCTACCATGGAATTTGTCCTTCATGATTCCCATGGTGATGTCACGAGCTCTTGTTTCTAATGATTCCATTATGCCACGATGTATGTTATTATCTTGGTCATATCTATAACACAAGATTTAGGAGCTTATGATAGGACCCTTTTGTGAGGGATACCATCTTATTCATAGTAGAGATTTGTTACTCCCTCTTTCCTTGGCCCATTTTCTTCAGCTTCCATCTTTCTGGTGATATGAGCTTCCATAATATTTTCATAGCATTGAATCTTAGCTATGCTATTTTGTCTTGGTTGAGGACCCAACTTGTCTTTCCTTTCTGCACATGTTTGAGTTCTTTTATCCTTAAATACTTTTGCTATCAACTTGTCTTTCTCTATTTAGCATAGAGACCATAAGTTGTTGAATGAGGTAACTTCTTGTTTATGGACATTTGTTAACTTGCTTATTAGTTAGTGTATCAATGAAGATTACCATCTTTTCCAGATCTCCCAATTGAGATCTCATGAAGATATTTCTTCTTTCTTTGATACCTTTAATTAGGTCTAAGTGATGTGACCTTCTTCGTTGCATTTCAGAGAGTATACCTTCTAGCATTTTATATATCTCTTTTATGTCTCGTATCTTGCTACATAGAGATGAGAGGACCTTAAGAGTTTTTCCTTGATATGTTTACTGACTTCTCTTATCTACGAGGATTATGAGAATCCTCCTTATTCCATGCAAGGACCTTTGACAATCCATCCAAAATATGGATCTCCTTGCAATCATGAAGTCATTTTACCAAATTGATTAATGAAAATACTTACTTGAGATGTGAAGATAAAATCATCACCTTGATCATGTTGGAAGTGGTTGAAGCAGATGCATTAGAGCTTCCTCTTGAATGATCTTCTTTCAAATGAGAAAGCCTTTTCTTCAATAGAAAAGGTTGCTCCTTTTGATGATGATGATTTGCTGCTTCCTTGGATGATCTTCTTTTAGGGCAAGGAGATGATCCTTGCTTGATTTATAGCCTTGAAGATAATAACAATACCATCTTGCCTTTAATATGTTTTGGCTTCTTTTGTAGTGTCGATCAGAACTATTGTTAGGACTTCAACCTTTTCCAAGATGATGTGTTCTTCATTTTGAGGTCCTTTGAGCTACATTGCTTTGTAGATATCTTGATGAGAGTTTTGGTGCTCTTTTGATGATGACTATGGAGATACAAGCTCTTACTGTTGTCTCCTTGATTGCATAGGAAAAAACCCTTGCTGATGTAGATTGCTATTGTAGATTGATCCTTCAATTTGATAAGCACTTCAACTTGCTTTGATGCCCTTCTTGAAGTTGATCCTTGAATGTCTCTTTTTGTTGTCCTTCCTTTGACTTCAGCGCCTTAGCTCTGATACCATGTTGAAGAATCTAGGGCAGTGTAGATAATGAGATTCTTCTTAGCGTGATAACTATTTGTGAGGTATTTAACTTTTGCTTATTAGCATATTCTTTAATATTAGAGTGTATCTTCTTTAGTTCATCAAATAGCTACCAAAACAAAGAGAAAAGAACACAAGATGTTGGCTTTTTGCTAGGGCCAAAACCTCTCCCTCTTGGAGAGGAAAACCCGCAGAAAATTCTTCTTATAGAGATCCCAATTGACGAATACCAAGACCATGACCCTTGACCTATTTAGCCACTCCAAGACCAAGATACCAATCCTCTTCTTCGTCATCGCTGAGATCATCATCACTACTACTAAAGTCATCACTGCTGCTACACCGAAGTCATCATCATTGTATCACTGAGATCTTTACACCTTGCTGCACCTTCACCGAGAATACTATTGCACTTTTACTGAGATCAATGCTATTCCTTCATTGAAACCTTCACCATGACACCGAGATCTATATACTGAGATAGTTAGAGAACGAGATCATGACTTCTTCCAGAATACTTGTTGAGACAGAGGTTGTCACTTCAGGATCCTTTTCTTCACAAATATGCCGAGATAGTGAGGTTGCTTCAATGTGTTGTTAGGCTGAGATTGTGACCATTATTGAGACCTTCATTATTACTGCAACACTGAGACAATGACTGCTTTCCTTTTACCGAGATCGTGATTGCAGGTATGCTGAGATTGCCACCACCGAGGAGGATGCGATTGTAATTTTTCCACTGTAATTGTTCACGAAATTGCAGAGGCCTTCGAGAATGAATCTTCTTGTACTCATCCGAAGTTACAGTGATGTCCGAGTTTTGCTCCCTCCCTTTTGTACAGACCCTAATGGGGTATATATAGTGGTTTTGTCTCCATAAACAAGTCGACTTGTATTGCTAAATATGTGTCTCCATAGGTGAGCCGACATGATTGCATTTTATTTGTTTTGCTGGCCGACATGGTGAAGAGGATTGTGCTTGTCATTTGGAGGGCTACTTGACATTGTTTATGACAAATATATTTTTTTCATTCTCAAGATGCGCTGCCACATACATGACTTGACTCTTTGACATATTAATAAATCCTAAGGCTCTCAATGGGAGCCACTAATAAATAAACCTCTTGCTCATGAAGCCCATGTAGCAAGGTATACACAAATAATTTTGTTCTTTTTGTTACATCACTTACATCAATTATAATTACATGTCATTATGAAGACTGAACCTAGTTACCCTTTCTTCAACAGATGAAACCCCTCAAAGAAGTCTACAAATAAAGGAGGATTGAATTCATTTGGATCATCAAGGGTTAATAAATTCATTTGTTTCTTGAGCTTTAACTCTAAGGTCTTGAGGCCCTCTCCTCTTGTCAATTTCGGCAGTGAAAGATTCCACCCTAGTTGACATTTGCATTTCCTTCATTTTGTTGAAACAACGTATTCTTCTCTTTTCCTTGTTTGGGCATATGACGTCTTGAAGAGTAGTGTACTTTTCTGTTTTTTGTTTGGGCACAGGGTTTGAAAATACAGTGTGGAGGAATTGAGATTTCTGAAGGACTGTAAAGTCTTTTGGGCTTTGGTATATATTTTTGCATGGTCCTCGCCTAGATTCAAAATGACTTTTTAAAAGGTAGCAAAGTGTTCCTGGTTTAATTTGTGGTTTGAAGGAGGAACGCAAGCCCGTAAAAGCCGAGCTGTCCGCACTTGGTAAATATACTTGTAAAGGCCCGCGAGGGTTCAATAAAGCGCATTTGTCTAGGCTAACGATAGTTTCATCTGGTGCATTTGTCCAGAATTGAAAAATTCATTCGGCACAATTGTTTAGGCACGTCAGGGTTCAGTTGACGTATCTGTTCATGCTCGCGAGAATTCTTCCAGTGCGATTGTCCATGCTTGTGAGGGTTCATTTGGCATCATTTCACAGCATTGCACCTTGAAGTTGACGAAAGGGAAGTTAATCTATTGACTCGGGTTTGGTATGGACAAGGTTTTGTTTTTCGAAAAATTTCACATTTAATTACCGCAAGGTTTTGGGTCAGTGACCAATACGTGTGGTTTGCAAATTCTGTTTGAATTATATTTATGCTCTAATAACATTACAAATGTGGGCACATACGCTGTGAATGATACATGATTTAATTGTAGTGTTGCAAGGTCAAATTGCTTTTTTTTTGAAATAGAGGAATTAATGTATTGAAATGTGGGCCCCTATGTTACAAATGATATATCGTTAATTGTAAAGTCAATTTGCTTATTTATTGTATCACTGAAAAAAGAATTAATGTAGTGAAGCTTATAATTAGATTTAGCCTTTGCCCTAGACAAGAAAATTAGTTGTTACAACAAAAACACTAGGGCAAAATTACCCTAGCTCATCATAATGGTATTAGAGCAAAGCATCTTGCCCGTTGTGAGTACATGAGCTTTGCATGCTTCCTGCGGATACAAGCAACGCCGTTGTAAGCAAAAAGAGGAATAACCACCGTTCCGCCATGGGAGATAGAACAAGTCAGGGAATGTTGAAAAAACCTAGGGCAGAGAGAGGAGGTGATTTCTCTAGTAATGATAACTGCTTGTGAATACTTTTTACTTTTCTTGATTAGGTTCTTCTTTAGCTTGATTATTATAGTGTTCTTTTTCATCAAACAACTATCAAAATATTAGATCTAAGACTTTTGTGATCCATAATGAAATAGATGTCTTTCGGATTAATCACATAATCAAGATTTGGTCGACGTTTCGAACCAAGTAATGTGGTCCATCCTAAGGACAAGGTGAAGAATCAGTCGATCTTAAGGAATGAATAGTATGGATGCATCATTGTCCATAATTAGCTATGGAAAACTAGCTTTTGGTAAAGTAGTTAAATTAGTTAAAAAGGGTAACTAAATTAATAAAATAATAAAATATATTTGGTTAAAACTAGCTTTTAGAAATAAAAATAAAAATAAATAATTAAATTATTATATATTGGTTTAAAAACTAGCAGTTAGGATTTAATAAATATTATATTGATTTTAAACATTAAATATAATATTTATTTAATCCTAACTGCTAGTTTTTAAACCAATATATAATATTTTAATTATTTATTTTTAATAATTATATTTATTTTTAGTTTTAACCAAATATATTTATTATTTTACTTACCCTTTTTAACTAATTTAACTACTTTACCAACAATGAGTTTTCAACAGCTAATTCTGGGCAATGATGCATCCATACTATTTATTCCTTAAGATCCACTGATTCTTCACCTTGTCCGGAGGATGGATCACATTAGTTGGTTCGAAACGTCGACCAAAACCTGATTATGTGATCAATTCGAAAGACATCTATCTAAACTATCCAAATATAAACAACAATGAGACAAGGAACACAAGATATATGCGATCAACTAGGGCCAAAACTTCTCCAATCTTGAGGGGAAAACCCGCTAATTTCTTCTTCTTATAGAATCTTCAATTGAAGAATTCTAAGACCAAGACCCTTGACCTATGAATCTCTCCAAGACCAAGTCATAAGGCTTTCTTGAAACAATTCTTCTTCCTTGAGTCAACGCTAGTCAAACTGATTGTTTCACCATATATCTCAACTTCTCTTTAGATTTCGGCCTATTGTCACAGGCCCGCAATTCTCGGCGTCTTCAGAAATCCTAGTTGCAATACGAGTGAGGGATAAACAACGATTTATCCCTTGATTCCCTTCTCACTTGGATAATGTCTCTTTCTTTTGCAGTTCGGCTTGAAGAATGACTTGATTTCTTCCTTGATTCGAGCTTCTAGTGTTGAGAATTCAATAGGGCAATGAGTATGTTAAGTCTCTTCAACTTGATAACTGTTTGTGTTACCTTTTTACTTATTAGCTTTGTTCCTTATTATTCTAGTGTGAGAAACATCAAACAACTATTAAAATAATAAGAACAGTGACATAGTATATAGGCTGCAAGCCAGGGCAAAAACCCTTCCCCTTGAGGGTAAAACCCTTAAATCTCTTCTCTTCTTATAGATCCTTCAATTGACAAATACCAAAACCTTATGACTCAGACCAATACCTTCCAAGATCAAATCAAGCACCAACTCAGCCTCCTGTTGCAAGAACTTCGACCTCCTACTGCAGATCCGAAATTTTGTTTACCCGACAACTGCTGCAACTACTGTTGCCACACGTGAAAACTTCGATCTTCTTCTTAGAGCATTCTTCTTCCCTTCGCTTGCCTTTATTTGTGACTTAGGACTAGTGAGAAACCCTTAGTGACCTTTGCTTTCCTTCTTTCCTCTCTTCCTTCCAAGATCGAACTAGATATAACCCTTGTGCAGAAACCCTAGCTTCGTCTAGCACGTGGGAGAGGGAACTAGCCCAAACACTTCGACTTTCTTCGACCTCTTCTTTGCATAGAATGAGAGATGAGTGAGTGCTTCTTTGGAGGACGAGTTCCTCTCTTTATATAGGCTTCTTCAAGGGGTAGATGTGGCCCTTCAATTAGGCCGACTTCACAACTTCTAGGACGACTTGATCTTGGTGGGTATTTCGACATTTTAAGGACAAATCATTTTTCTTTACAAGATACAATGTGCCCATTGGGGTCTTCAATATATGGCAATGACTCTTAGACCTAGGACAAACCCTAGAAGCACTCAATGGGTGCTTGATCTATAAAATAAAAAAACTTGAGCTTGAAACCCATGCTCCAATAATAATAATAATTTCTTTTCCTTTAATAATCTACAAGAATACATTTCATACTTATGAAGATCGAACCTAGTTACCAATTTTTCAACATCTAGGATCACTGTGATAACTCAGCTTCTTTTGCAACAGTAGTACCAATCCTCCTCGCACGTGTGAGATATTTACCCGAAACAAACTTAAAACACTTTGGCTCCTTCTACTACTTTCTTCATTGGATGAGAGGCTTCTGTTCTAGTGTTTCTCACACTTCTTATTCTATTTCAAATGCTTGAATGAATGTCCTTTCAAGTGAGGCCGAGTCCTCCTTTATATGGTGATCTGTCCATGCAAAATAAGCCGACTTGTGCTTTTGTCTAGGTTGACATCTCCTTTTAGAGCGATCTCTAGCTTCTTTGGAAGGCCGACTTGATTGAGTACTTGTGACAAGGTCTTGGAGGGTTTATGACTCTTATAATGACTCAATATGTAACATGCCCAAATGGGTCTTCAATACATGACAATGACTCAATTGACTTTATGACCAATCCTAATAGCTAACAATGGGAGTTTGATTTGCAAAATTCCTTGAGCATGAAACCCATGTCTCAAGCATAAATGATTTTATTTTTCTTCTTTACATTAATTACATAAAATCATGATTACACATGTCATTATGAAGACTGAACCTAGTTACATATTTCAACAAGGAGAACATGACCCTGCTATTCTACTTCAAGAATTGATATAGGGACAACAACAAATGCATCAACAACTACATCATCAAGGGCAACAAATGATTCAAGGGCTTCAACAGATAGCATAGGTATTGACCCAAGGCGAGCAACAAATCGCAATGTTGATCACTTACCTCACAGGACAACTACATGTCGCTGCCACCAATAGTACTACCACAGGGAAGTGGGAACCATAATCTTGGTTCACCCAACAACCAATCAAACAAGAGAAAGAGCAGTCGTCCACTCCTACCACAATTCATAGATAATCATGTGCCAGCAACCCAAGAAACAGTTGAGCCAAATCAACTCCTTAACAATTACGTTAAGGATTATGCAAGATTGGAAGAAAATACTCGCACAATTATGACCTTCAACGAGTATAACAACTTTCGATATAGGAATAGACCCCGGGGACAACTTAATGGAGAATTAGCTTGCAAGGTGAGTAAAATTCCTAAAAATTGGACACATGTCTCGTGAAAAAACATCGTGAAATCGATTTATTGCCTCATTCTCATGCAATTTAGTCACAGTTTTGGAGCTCTGAAAGGTTTTAGAATGCAGCTTCGGGCAATTGAGCAATGTTAGAAGAGATTCCAAGTGTTGGGAAGTGGATTTGTCCAGGCCCTACTAATGCTCTTAATGGTAATGTTAAACTTTTAAAGGAAAAAGACACTCTTAGTTAAATTTTTAACATCACCATTAATTGACTTAGAATGTTGAGAGTGGTTTCAACTTTCGACCTCATTGGATTTCATATGGAGAAAGTAGAATTTTAGATCCCACTCAAAATCTTGTAGACTTAATAGTTTTCATGATTTAAGGATTGGAGGAATTACAACGTTTCCATTGGAGTTTGTCATGTATGTAGGTATGGAACTATCATTTAACTAAGAGGGCCAAGCCCTATATGTACCTCGATGTTGGTGGTGTAGATTGTTGAACTCCTTTGTCACGACCCTAGTAAAAATGCACCCATCACTCAAACAAAATCTGGATTTGACATGTTAAGCTTTTTCTATCTTATTTTAATGCTTAGAGGATGATATTGATGATGAGGATTCCAATATAGGCAATGATTTTGATGATATAGCATTTGCACTCAATGCTATTTTGGTTATGTGCATTAGTTGTGTGATTGAATTTGTGTCATTATCATGTAAATGTTTTATATATTTCATATTTTATGTGTAATTTTTTATTTTTCTAAATATAATATATAACATGCCCTCTATGTCATGTTTTGTGGGGTCATTGTGTCATGTGTCAGATACTCGTATTTTCATGTCCTCTGTGGCCCGTGTCTTTGTGTAAGGTGACTTAGCTAGGGAGACTTCCTAAAAAATGCATTATTAGACTACTAGAACCAAAATCATAAGCAACTAGCTATTTCAATATGTTTTGATTGAATTCTTCTTGATCCATCACACTCAGTTTTTTGAGTCAAAAAAATTGATTGTAGTGTATCCGGAAGAGTTCAATCAAAGTTATTCACACCACGTAAGTCTTATCTCAGAGATATTTCAATGTGCTTGTTTAGAAGATTAGCATCAAATCATAAGCTTGCAATATAAATAATGCCATATGCCAAGGTAATTGCTCATGCCATGAATTGTACAACTATAAAGTAACTTTCCAATCATTTGTAAACTCCTCAATTGGTTCCGAAACTCTATTGTGCTTTCAACGGATTAGACATCCTTGTAGCTTCGTGGTGTCAGTTTAGGGATGTCACCCCTCTTTGGGTGTCAAGGTACTCGTATTTTTTGTGAGGGTGAAGGCAAATAAAGAAAGCAATTCAGACTTAGGTCACTTAGGGAAACTTGAGCAGGGTGAAATCATAATGCTATGCGATTTATTTCTTGGCCAAATTTTGGTTCAACGGAGTTGGAGTAGGAATTGGTCGAGGGTTAGACTGGTAGATGTTGATGTTTGTAGCTCGGGTAGGTACTTCTGCATAGGCCTAAGTGTTTAGGTATGCAGAAGTCGCTGACAGTCTCCTTAGGACAACTTGCTTTAGTGCGAGCAAGGTGTTTTTGTAACTTAGCCTAAGTTATACTTAGGAAAAACACATAATTATTATGTTGGTTTATTGAGCTAAAGTAAACTTAGGAAAAGTAAAGTAAATTACTTTAATGATTATGTCTTATTCACAACCTTTGATCTCAAGTGAGGTGAGATCCAATCTCTATTGTCAATCACTTTGGAGATCACGATTAGAGATTTAGCTCATTGTAAAGTTATAAAAGCAAGGATAGGGAAAAGGAGAAGACACTATATACAATAGCACAAGATTGAGAGAGGCTTCTCAGTGAGTGTGTTGGGTTGAGGAAAGGGCAGCAACCAGATCTAGATCAACCAAGGAGGGTTTGATCAATTGGATCAGATCGAGTGTTGTATGTATTTCCTTAGTTGGGCCATTTTCCTATGAAGTGAGCCCAAGTAAGTTTAGAACTTAATGCAGAACTTTGATTGGGAAAAATCTGTGTGTTGGATTGAGGTTGGTAAATTTGCTTTCGCTGAATTTAATTTTGTTAATACCCTAGCTGGTGCTTTTATTTAGTAGACATAAATATGCTTTGAACTAATTGTTGGTTTGCTAGAGTAAGAAAATCTAACAATAGAAAACCATATCTGTTCAAAGGTCGAACCAGTAGAAAATTGGAACCAGCCTATGAACTAATCTACTCAAATATATAAAATATGCAAAATTTACTGAAAAAGAATATATATTCATGTACATCAATTTAAATATGAACCATTATGCCAAATATGTAAAGTATGCTCATTTTAGGATTTGGAAGGGAGGGGGTGTTTCTTGTTTTGTTTTGTTTAATTTCCTTAACTATGGTGGTTCTTGCCAGTCTGGATTGTTTGTGAATTGGTCTGAACCTGTCAAAATTGGCTGGTTCAGTGCGTTGGTTTGGTTCAACCACTGATTCACTGCAAAATTGATATACAGTCCAGTGGTTGTAAGGTAGATCAAGCTCTTGATGAGTTGCCTATATATCGATTCATTTGTTTTGTGTTGGTTTTGGCTGAAAGTTTTAGTCAATTTCCATAGGTTTAGGCGATATTTTGCAATTAACCATCCTGGTCCTGTCTAGCGACCTCTGGGATGCTTGGTTTTTGAAGCAAATACACATCCATTAATGTGCCAACCTATACTCCAAAACAATAACATGGGAGGCCTAAATCTGTCGTGTCAAAAATGGAGTACCTCAGACATGACCCTCCAAATTGCATCGAGCTTACTTCCTGTGGTGATGTTATCTACATAGGTCATTATAATCACCACTTCAGCATCTTTACATTTGACATGAAGATTAAAATCAAAATGGCTTCTCTTGAATCCATTCTTTTTAAGTTGTTTGTGATTCGAATTGGATTATTATATTATTTGTCATCCATTTCAATGCTTTTAGAGTGGAAAATTTGGAGGAATAGGCTCACAGGGCCATTTTTTACGAGAGGTTCCTAGTTTGGAGAACTAGGGTTTGAAACCTTTCTGAGGTAGTTTGAGGCATTTAATGAATTTTTTTGGGGTCTAAAATCTCATTCTTGTAGTAGACTCATTGGTGTTGTTCTAGACTTGGAGACCTTTTCAACGATGCAAGAAAGATGTCAAACAAAGTTCCTATGCAAAAGTTATGTAACCTAGAAGTTGACGTTCTTGTTTGACTGCCATGGTTTGAGAGGATGCCATGCTAGCCACTGCTACTCATGCTAGCCACCTACGAAGAAGACTCTAGAAGGGTCAAAGTTGTAATTTCAATTGAGAGTTGTTGGAGTCAAACTTAACACCTAGTTGGGCTATGTTATAACTTATAAATGGGCCACTAGGCAGAAAAGTGCGGAAAAGTGGGTTCCATACATTTTTGATTGTATCTTGTTCCACAATAGAGTAGAACAACTTGGGAGTGGGAGTGAGAGAGCATAACAGAGGGGTTTTAGTGTCTATAATAGCCTATCATGTCACAGTGTTGATAATTCCTAGTACTTCATATCAGGTCTATGTCTAATCACGATTGTATACACATTGAAATACACAACTTCAAGCACTTTGCACAATGAAAATGTAACAGTGAATCAACAAATACACAAGAAATTGTTAGATCTAAAACTTGTTTTTATTACTCCTTTAATAAAACAAATGTAGGGCTCTTGTACTAGGGATAATGGGCTTGAGGTGTGTCCTTTGATCCTCAATCTGCCCAAAGAAAGATAACAAAAATAACAACCTTACTTGATGTAGATCCTTCAACAACAGTCCTTTCAACCCTCTTTTGTCATTGACGCCTAGCAGTCCTTTGCCACTTTTACTCACAGAGAATTTTGCTCCTTTAAAGTCTCCCCATATCAGCTGCTCACAAGGGATTTGTCCTTCAGATCTATTTCACAGTCAACCCTGAATTGACAGCTACTCACAATGGTCTTTGTCCTTCAAGATCACTGTACAAACATCCCTCAAAGCAGCTGTCCAAACCCTCCTTTGTTGGACAGTCTTCAACAGTCACTCTCAGCAATCATTCTCCACGGAATTCAACCCACGCTGGCCTCTTCGTTAGACTGAAACACATACTCCTCAAGGTACTGAAGCCTCTTGGCCTGTATTCTCCTCCCTACAACCTAGTATTACTAGCCTGCGACCTGTACTAGGGGTTCGTTTAACACTTTGAGGCCCTTGCAGCCTGTCTGAAGTAGAGTCTAGGGCTTCGGCCCTCCTGGTCCAAACAAAACAAAAAATTGACCTCTCTAGAGTCTAAACAGTAAACTTGACCCTCTTTTGGCACCTTCTAACTCATGTCCAGCAGACAGATCTTCATCCTTCCTAGGGCACAATCTAGAACAGAAAAACAGACCATAAACTCCTGTTTTACTAGCTGTGACTTCCTTCTTTGGTTGTACTCACATAAGAATGATGTGCTATGTTGTGCGATGACACCTCTCCTATGTCTCCTTTATTTATAGCTCTTTAATTATTAACTTAGGAGCCCTTAAAGTGCTATAATTAGAATAAACAATTATTAACTTTGGCTCTTTAGCCCACCACTTGGGTACTTTGCACACAACAACTCATTTTCATGGGTCAACTCCATACAAACCTAGTACCCTAATGTTTATGGGAGTACCTCCCAACTTACAATTTCAACACATAGGTCTTAGGTAACTCCACAACGAGTGCCTTATCTTTTGTACTTGCATTATTTTGATTCTAGACAAAAGAGAGGTGAACAACCTCACATTCTAGCTGCGGTTTTTGTTGTAAGGGTTTCCCAAATAATATCTTGTGTTCATTGTGATTGGTGTGTTCCACGGAGATGCATCCCCCATGGTGGGGGTTGCACTCCCTTTGTTTCCCACGCTTCTAGGATGGGGGGACTCTAGGGAATCGTTTCACCATGTCCCCATTTTGGGGAATTTGGGGAGACATAGGGGGAACCATTCCCCAATGTGGGAGATGCATTTCCCCAAAAGCGGTGCTTGTGGGTGCTGCCCCTCAAAAAGGGCCATGCGTCCCCCTTGAATTTTGCATGAAAACACTAATTTATGAATGTGGAAGCCTAATATTTAACCCTAGGGCCCTACTAATGTGATGTAATTATCGATAATGTTAAATTATCCTTTATCTTTCATTTTCATCTTTTTACTTAGATTTTTAACATTACTGTTAATTGTTTCAGGATGTTTTAGAGTGGTTTCAATCTCATTGGATTTCATATGGGGAAATCCCACTCAAAATCAGGTAGACTTAACAGTTTTCAGGATTTCAGGATTGGGGGGATTGCAAGGTTTCCATTGGATTCTATCATGTCTAAGGATATGGAACTGACATATAATCAAGAGCACCAAACCCTCTATGTACCTTGATGTTGGTGGCATTGATTGTTGAACTCCTCTGTCATGACCCTAGTAAAATTGTACCTATCATTCAAACAAATCTCAATTTGACATGTTAAACTTTTTCCATCTTATTTTAATGCTTAGAGGGTGATATTGATGATGAGGATCCCAATATAGGCAATGATTTTGATGATATCTAGGTATTTGTTGTAGCATGTTTTTTTTGAGCTATAGTGGCAATCTAGTGCCTCTTTGTTGATCTATTTTTGGTTCGAAGATGGATTGCACTTGAAACATCGCTGAAAAACATTGCTGAAAAACTTTGCATGTTTGTGTATAATGGTTTATTATTCATATGGATGTACATGAATATTTACATATTTTTATTTTTATTTTTTCAAAGTTTGAATATTTATGTATTTTTTGGTCAACATGATTTTTGGTCCCATTTTTTTTGGTTCCCTATATTGGGGTCGACTGGTTTGATGACTGGTCTAGTTATGATAACATTGGATCTTTGTAAATTGTTCATTTTCATTTTTAACTTTTAAGTCTTGGCTCTAGATATTAGTGACCTTAGACCAAGTCTTTGACTCGTCACTTTACTATTTTTGAGTTTGAGTAATTTCAATATACCATTCTAGTCTTTAGACTTCAGTATCAACTATTTTTCATAGTACTAATCAGATTCTAAAATAATGAATGATGAAATTAAATCAATGTATACAATATTTTACTATTTGTATTTCATTGAATCATTTATGATGTATGAATCACTGTATTTCACTATTAAATTTGAATCATGTTTGTGACACACACACACAAACATAGAGAGATGGAGAGATCCCAACATCCCCCATCCCCCCTGAATTTCCTAAAAATTTCGGGGTGCTTCCACACGTCCCCCCATGCGTCTACGTGTTCCCCCATACCCCTATCCCGGAAACTTGGTGTAACATATACGTCTTCCTCCAGACTGCGCCATTACGGAAGGTGCTTTTTACATCCATGTGATATATGTTCCAACCAAAATATGTTTCTATCGTTAGAATCAACATGATATAGTGACCAATTTTACAGTTGGGGCAAATGTCTCTTCATAATCGACTGCTTGTTGTGCAAAGCCATTTGCAACTAGCCTGGATTTCTACTTGTCAAGTGACCTATCCTCCTTATACTCCACTTTGTAAATTCATTTGCAGCCTAAGGGTTTCTTATCAGGAGGTAATTTGTTATGAATAAAAAATTATGTAAATAATAATAATAATTGTAATAATGATTAGTTAATTAGTAATTAGTGCTGAAGAGGCATGTCTAAATGGGACATGACTCTCCATGAAGAGGCACCTGCCTTGGGTACATAAGCAGTCCCTCACTCTCATTTGTAAGATCATTATCATTCATACATTTTAATATATATTCTTGTATCTTCAATGGAGATATTATATTCCAAGTCTTCTGGAGTATTTAACTTGAAGAACGAACTTTGTTTGTTCCATTTGGTATCAGAGCTGTTCAATTCTCTGGCCGCTCCATCGTTGCATAGAGTTGCGCTCTTCGATACGTGCCCTTGGCCATCAAAGTTTCGTCAACATTGTTGCCGTCAAGATTGAAGTGTTTCACTACACAAGTTGGAGTTTCTCCATTTTTGCCATTTAGGCCTTTGGCCATCAGAAAAAAAAAAAAATAAAAAAAAAATAACTTATATATATAATAGAAAAAAAAGAGGGTTAAAAAAATTAAAAGAAAAAAGAAAGAAAGAAAGATTATAAGTTTATTTAAAAAAAAGGGAAAAAAGGCAAAAAAGAATTATTAAAAAGAAAAAAACGAAAAGTTTAAATATTAAAAAAAAAATTAATTAATTATATATATATATATATATATAAAAATAATGCTAGAAAAAAATAAATAAAATAATATATATTATATATATATATATATAATATAAGTCAACTGACCAAATCTTAGATCGACCGTTCATTAGTTGCTAATCGTTGTGTCCCTGTAGTAGATCACATGACTCTCATTGACGACGTCCCCCGCCTACGCCGTCGGTTGGTACCCTGAACTGCCGTCGTTGTCCAACCACAGGCATCGTTATTGCACTCGCAACTACTCGAGCCACTGTAACCTTGCGGCACAGTGAGACATAGAATCATTACCTATTACTCCAACTGTTGCCGCATTTTGCCTTTTCCATTGCAAGCACCACCGAATTCCAGTCAAATCTCCCCCACCGTCAACTGTTTGCTTGTCGCCACTTCCATTGACACACACAGTCGTACGTAGTTCCATAGATACGACAGATGATAGCGCAAGGCCTTCCGCTCTTGAACCTTCCAACCGTTGACGTATCCTACAACCGCATCCATGAGTTAATCACTTGATGCAGACCGTCGTCGACCACAGTCCCCACTGCCGACTGTATAGGTCATCCCATCACTGTCATCGCCACTGTGCAACTACCTTCTTTTTATTCAATTGTCCATACTAGCGAACGAACTTTTGTGCAATACACATTGGTTGTTCAAAAAAAAATTTGAGCAAAAACACATCTCTTTACAAACAAGTTACTAACTACAAAAATTATTAGATGTAGCAGAGCTCGAAGGGTTGAGGGGTTCATTCGTGTCTTTTTCAACACATTAACTTCTACTCCATGTGACTAACTATTGGGTCATGTCTCATCACAAATTTCTTAATTTGTCAGCAAGCCTAAATTAAAAGAGTTTAATGACATTCCATTGAAAAAAATCAAAAGATAAGTGGAAAGGGGATATTTTAAAAGTTGCTGAGGAGACCTTTATATTTGTATATATTTATCCACTAAAAAATTAGGAAAAATTAAAGGAGATCTTAAGGATAAAGTGAATAAGTGGTAAAAAAAGGAGATTAATAAAATACCAAGTGATTATATATATATATATATATATATTTTTTAAATATCTATATATATATATATATATTTTAAATCATTAACATTAGTGAGCTTAAGAAGTGTAATCTTATTATTTAGGGGAATATCTTTAGAAAGTATAAGGAGGTATTTATAAAGAAAAGAAAAGGAATAAAAAATAAAAAATAAAAGAATAAAAGAAAGGTGTTTATTTGAAAAAAATAAAAGAAAGGAAGAAGGTATTATTATAGAGGAAAAAAAGAAGGTAATTTTTAAGTGTGAAGTTATAAGGTAGAAATATTTTTTTTCAAAAAAGGGAACATTAGTAAGCAATTTAATACTAAGGTTTGAAGTTTGAAGAAATAATATAGTTTGAAAGGGTATAAAAGGAATAATAAAATTATTTCAAAATAAGGATATCAAACTTGGGAAGTAAAGGGATCATTTAATAAAAGATACAATGCAACTTAAAACATCTTAACAAGCAAAATGACATCTAATTCAGAAATGAAGGCCGAAAGATTCTCAAAAACTAAATATAACTATGCGTCAGTGCTATTTAGAGTTAAAGTGTGTTTTGCAGGGAAGGATGTTACTATCGCTATCTCGCCAGCCGAAGATAAAGATTATATAAAATCTAAAATGGCAAACCAATTAGTGATTCCTGAGTCAAATATAATCGAAAAATTAGATTGTTATAACAACAAAAATTATGACATAACCAATTTACATCTAAACATTGGAGATTATACATTCGTAACGCGATACTCAGTTCAAACCCTATGGAGCGATCAAGGTGACATTATTTTAGGTTCACCCTGGATGGAAACCCTAGGTTCCTTCATCCTGATACGAAAAAGAAGTTTTTGACAATTTCATACAAAAAGAGAAAAATAACACTACAAGATGTTACATTAAAGCCAAATTTAGTGATGCCAAAAGACATACAAGATGTTTCAAAATTATTTTTTCAAGAAGGTAAAAAAGTACTACAAAATATGCAAAGAGAAGTTGATAAGATCACCACTGACAAAAATGAAGTTTCTCGGCCTTAAAACCATAGCAAAAAATTATTAACACAAATCAAAAAGCTTAAGGACAAGAAGTCATTAAAAGACAAGTTAGAACAAGTTAAGAAGTATCGAAGTCTCTAATCGTAACAGTCCAGGTTGAAGATAAGGGGATAAACACTGATCCAGTGAATGTCACAACTCAAGAAGTAGACAAGCAAGTTGAAGAAAATACACACTTGGATGTTGCAGTGTAGACGATAAACATCCCAAGTGAAGGTTTTGTAACCAACTCAACAACATCCTCACCAGAATAAAATAAAAATATTGCCACACTCCTAATAAGGGAAAGTAAAACCAAAAAAGTTCCTTATCGACATCCGAATCACGAGAGTAGACAGCTCAATCAAGCTATGTATCTGTCCCATTCAGAACAGAAACAACAAACTAATGTTCTGAAGAATATTGAAGTAAGCTCAATCCAGTCCTATGATGATAGTTTGTTACAAATTCCCAGTGATCAGAATACTCCATAGACGATTAATCTAGGATGGTCAGATCCATTTTCAGTCCGACAATTTTGCTTATTAGTTAGAGGATCATATCAACTTGTATCAACAAAGATGAGAGTTCCGAGACGAGAAGACATTCAAAAGAGATCAAGCCTTATCATCAACAAGCTTTGAGGACAAAGCTTTTTGAGGAGGAAGGCAATGTTATGAATAAAATATATATAGATAATATAAACATAAATAATAATGATAATTGTAATAATGATTAGTTAATTAGTAATTAGTGTTGAAGAGGCATGTCTAAATGGGACATGACTGTCCATGAAGAGGCACCTACCTAGGGTATATAAGCAGGCCTTCACTCTCATTTGTAAGATCATTATCATTCATACATTTTAATATATATTCTTGTCCCTTCAATGGAGATCTTTATATTCCAAGTTTTTTGCAGTATTTAATTCCTTGAACACCTCACATTTATTTTCGTGAGTGTATCATACTCCACTTGCATTGCTTTCTCCCAGTCTGGTTGCCTTTGGCCTCTTCATAGGTTTGAGCTTCAAAAGGTTTTGAATTATCAAAGAATAATAAACACGTTCAGGTTTCTCCTCCAACTGGACATTCTCCAATGCCTTAGAGAACCACTTTAATTGTTTCTTCCCTTCTTGGTCCTTAAATTCAGTGCTGGGTTCTTGCTGATTGGAACAACTGTTAATAGCTTCACTGTTTACATATTCATGCAAATCAATACCTGGGCACTGTCCTGTCTCAAGTACAACTCCCTAGTACCATGTTAGAGAAGAAAAAAGTAGGCAGAAAAACAGAGCAGAAACAGAAGAGAGAATTATGCTTGGCTTGGTTATTCAATGATAAACTGTCTCAATACATAAGAGGCAAGGTGTGCATTTTGTAAGTTATGTAAAACCTTTTTCTAGCTTCATTTATTTATTTCATAATAAACATGACGTAACTTTATAACCTGAAGTACATTTAACTGTATACGAAAGTAATGATTAGTGAATAAATTATTACATCAACGATGTATTGCCTATTCCCTGTTGATTTCAGGTGGCTTATACCCTTCAAACAAGGGTAGAAAATTTAGCATAGGAATGTACAATGCTTGTCTTGGATGATAACTGCTACTTTGGTCCCAGCAGAATGCCAATTTTTCTGGCTGTACTACTACCGTCTGCTGTTGATCTTTGTACCATATAAAACATAAGGAGAGAATCCTGTTATTTTCTGAAAAAGGACAGTCTTCAGTTTCTATACATTGAGCCTCCACAGCTATCAATTGCTATCCCCTTTTTGACATTCTGTTTAGAGATGACTTGCTTTATTTAATCCATTGTGATTCTTAAGAAAGCAAAAAGATTCCTTTGTTTATGGAGACATAATGCGATTCCATATGCTGAAACATTAATGATTAAACATATATGTACATTGGTTTCTTAATGCCAGTTTATTCTTGATGACTTGTATCTTAATGTCACCTGGCAGTTTTCAACCCTGTATCCTTCTTTCTGATATTGCTTATGTTTTGTGATGGTTTGAAGCGTTCACAAATCACATCCATGTTTGGAGCTGAAAAGCTGTGGGGAAAAGGATTTACAGGTTCAAACATAAAGATGGCAATATTTGATACTGGTATAAGAGCTGATCATCCACACTTCCGGAACATCAAGGTATCATTTCTATCCTGGGCAGGAATTGAACTAATGTTGCTTATTGTTTAGGCATGCCAGCAAGGAGCAGATTAGAAAGAAAAAAATTTAGACACTAAGCTTGCCTTTTTTTGATGTGCACACAGTCATTGCCCTTGAATATGTTTTATCTCCTTTTACTACATGAAGTTTCTTTATTTTATGTTATGTGATGTAATGGGTTCATTCCTATTTTAGTATGCGAAGAGATTGGGCTGACAAGATTTTGGAGCAACTTTTATCCAGGCCATGGATTCTATATCTGATTCATAATACCTTACTGGACTATAAATATTTCATCATAATAGATCAGACTTCAAAGAACCGTTGAGAAATTTCTCTTGTACTTTATGTTCTTCTTGTTGGTAGATACATTTCCAGTTGTTCTGAATCCTGATGGGTTTTCCGTTACCTGTATGGTTATCCCAGAGTGCACTTCTATGATTCCTTACTGGACTGTAAATATATCATCATAAATCAGACTTCAAAGACCCATTGGGAAATTGCTCGTCCTTTATGCACTTTTCTTCTTGTTGGTATACATTTCCACTTTTTCTGAATCCTTATGGGTTTTCCGTTACTTGTATGGTTATCTAAGAATGCACTTTTATGATTCCTCAGATACTTTTATGGAGTGGTTGTAATGAGCTTATTGCCTTTTTTTTTGAAATTTTTAGATCTGTTTCTTCCATTCTCAGATATCTTCAAGGAACATCTTAACATCCAGTTAACATGAATTCTGAGTTTTTTGTTTGTTTGTCTTTGTAGAGTTTGCCACCTATCTTAGAAACTTGATGCTTAAATTCTTGAATATATACATGGGGTATAATAACATCAACATCATGACAACCTTATCGAACAAACTGTTGAAAAAGTTCATCCATGGGAAACATTTGTTTAATTAGAAGAGTGAGAAGGTGACACACTTAGAGTTGGTGTCCGTGTTCTCAGGAGGAATGTCATATCCCCATCTTTATTTTCCTCCATAATACGGCTAGGGTGGATTTCTAGGGTACGGGATGGCCAGATCATGGGTGCAGGTTTATGTCATCAGGGGTTCCGAGGGAGTTTTGAGGGGTTTTTATGGGATCCGATGGCATTCGCTTGGCATATTTTATCACCCGCATAGATTGTCTTTTGTTCTAACTTCTGTTGCATTCCGACAACTTTCAAAAAATTGCATTATTATGGGGCTTAACTTAATTAATTATGCTCGAGGTGGCATTCCGGGAGGATTACTTGATGGAACACCTCAGTGTAATAGTTCTTTGGACCCAGAACGAGAAGATCTACAAGATAGGATGCTGAGAAGTGGCTTTCAGTGGTTAGAGATAGAGTATGGTGACCAATTTACCATTTTAATTGAAATAAAAAGAGGGAAAAGTGCTCCATGATTAAAATTATAATAAAATAGGAGGTTCTAGAGGGGTCTATCAGATTTATAAAAAGAGGAGGAGGCCATTAGGGTACATCTTGGATTTGATCTTTTTTCTTGTGCGAAAGGTTGGAGGACCCGGTTCTCTACTTCATTAGTATCCCTAGGACGAAAACCCTCGGGTGATTTAGTTTGATTGGGCGAGTACCCATCTCCCCTTCGCGAATTCATCTAGAATTCACAGGAGAGCTTAGCAATGCAGTTCATGTTAGTTTGGAGGGCTGGTCCAGTGAGCAGATAATCTTGGAGGCCAACTTTTCATCTTAGCTATTTTGGTTGTAGAAGCATGTAAACCCCAGCGTATCTATTATAATAAAAGTTGAGATTATTTTGTTCCTCTTATTTCTATCCATCATATTTTTGAGTTGCAACACATTATTTGTTATATTTTACATGGCAATCTTATGTTGGATGAACGAAATTTCCTTGTGAATAATTTTGTTGAAAATTTTGCAAAATTTCCCATTTGGGATATTACAGTGGTATCAGAGCATGATTTTGACTAGTTGTGGGTGTAAATCATAATGATGCCAAGTTTGACATATTTGCAATCAAGTTCGTGGGTTATTTTTGCTGGAGACAATTATAGTTACTGAGACCATATTATTGCCACTAATCATTTGTTGTAATTATCTTGAGGGCTGAGTTATTATTTCTTCAGGACCAAAATTGCAACTCTTGGTGTAGGTTGAGATCGATTAGAAGCCAAGTATATTATACAATAGGTTGTGAGCATCATTCTAATGGGGAAGGCCATGAACCCCTTTCACGCACAAGCCAAGTAACTGAAGGCTAGAGCACATTGGTTGGAATGCACGAAGATGAAACAATTATGCATTCTGGCCAAATCGGTGAAGACAAAGCGAAGGTTTCTGTTCAGAAGTTCTGAGCGCATTTGCACATGTTCAGGTTTCTACTAGGGTCAAATAATTAATTGGTGCAGCCTACCGACATTTCAAAACAGACGCACATATGATCAACATATGATCATTATTGGATCCAATCGCGTGGGCTCTGCAAAAATGTTGAACTACTCATTAAGTGATGATTGTGGTGGGCCGTTCTACTTGCTGGAAGATGCACACTACACAGAAGGGGCATGTGACCATAAGCAGCGGGGAGGAAAAAGGCCTATTGTGTAAGGATTGAAGTTCAAATTTACAGAAAAATTGCTATGAGCATGTTGATTCAGGTGGAAGCCAAACGTGACAGCCAAATGCAGTGAATATGCGTGATCAAAGTCAAGAGCCTGAAGCAGTGCGCATGGACTGCTGTTGAGCGTTGAATCATTCCCTCAACGCGAGTTAAGACGCAACTAGAGCATTTCACTACGCAATAATTAAACAACTATTGTATGGTGTGATCGGTCAACACAACGAATGTGTTATAAAGTCAACCGTATCCCTGTACGCAAAGCTGATAGATGTATCAATAATAAGTATCGTGAGGACTTGTAGCAGCTGTTGTGCGTGAGATCAAATGGCGGTGAATGCTTGTCCAGGGGTTCGATTAAATTTGGCAACTAGGGCCAAACTTCACAATGGACAACTCATATGAGGTAGCTCATATTTTTATTGGATTCCTCTCTCTGAGAGGTGTAGGATTGATCTAAAGATCATCCCATTCTGACATATACAAATGGAATTATGAATTTATTTTGATTATGGACAAATTGTCAAGGTTGGCCAGCGAACTCATGTAGGCCCAGAAGCCCAATAGTCACGTCTATTCATCCTCAACGTTTGCATATAAATACATGGTGCCTCCTCCTCATTTGGACAATTCACTCACTCACAATCTTCTCTCTCCATTTGATTAGGTATTTAATTCAGAGGCTGCTCTCCACACGTGTGAAGAAAAGGAAGGGTTTTCTGTTCCAGCCGTTGACCATAGTTGACCGAAATTGCAGAGGCTGTTTTTGACTTGCGTTGACCTGTTTTGAGTGCAGTTTTTGGTGGAGGATTTCTGTTTGAGTAGGTCGCAGTTCTGGGCACAAAATCCGAGGCAGTTTGACCTCTGTTTGACCAGTGTTGATTGTGCTAGGGCTGGCTGCTGCGTTGACTTTTGTTGACCAGGTTTGACTGGACTTTTTCAGACTGTTTTTGGGCTGATTGGACTTGCTGTTGGAGGTCGAAGTTGAATGGGTTTGACTGAGCTGAATTGAGGAAGAATTTTGCCCTGCTGACCAGCGTTGACTTTCTGGTTAGGGCTTCTTCTATTTGACTGATCAGATTTTCACTGTAATTGGGCAAGTGAATATTATACATTGTACTCTCTCTCTGCTGAACTTTTGAAGAATTATAAGAAGAATTGATCAAGGGTTTCCCCACATTGGGGTTTGTCCCTCGCTGGTGCCATATCTTGTGTCCTCTTGTCTTGGCTTGTCTTTTGTTCTATCTGCATTTTACTATCATGTTGATGTGATTGCTAAACTGGATATTGATATTGGGCTTGTAAAGAAATTGAAGTAAAATTACTCCAAGCATAGAACATACCACTGTTATCCTAAAATTAACACTACCATATATGGAGAATGTGATAGCGCAGAGCTATAGACCAAGTAGTTGTTTCCCAGATCTAAATTTTTCTCTTGGCATCATATTTCGTAAATCTGTAGCAGGGATGATTTGCTTGTTGGTTGGCTGCATTTTCTCTTAGCGTGAGGGTCAATTTGGTCAAGAGCCACATTAACACACTAACTGTAATCACTGGAGGATCTACAACTAAGTAAAGGGCACAAGTTTCTTTTCGAAACTGGAGTTGAGTTAGTCATGTTTCCTTATGCTCTGAAGCCACTGCCTTTTTTGTATTGCTGGGTGCATTTTAAAGAGAGACAAGACTGTTGTTTGATAGAGTAGAGCCATCTCTTCCCTGTTGGACGTGTGTGTCTTTTCCAACATCGAAAGCACGAGTTTTATTTTTAGAGAAACACAGTTGGTTGGGTGGCTGTACGTGGACATTATCAGCTAAGTGTACCCTTTGGTAGCTGTATAGAGGTGGAAAGACAACATGGTACGAAATCGACTCACTAGGGGCATTTGCTACAACAGTGGAAAAATGTTGAATATCATATTGGAGGTGATGTCATGGTTTCTCCTATTACCATTAATTACTGCTGTCATGTCAAGGTATTAATACGATTTTGGTTGTCCCTGTATTTACACTAATTGCATCACTACCCTCATATGCTCAAATATCAACTCAAAATCACACCTACAGTAACAATATTGCAAACTGTTTGATGAAAGTTTCCTTTGGGCACTTCAACAAAAAACCCTTCAGTGATGACCATATGCTTTGCATGAAAATTTTCTGGGTTTGTTTGTATCAGTCTCCTTTAAATTATGTGAATACCAGTGAGGATTTGGTTAAGGTCTGATACCCACATTATCATTAGTTGCCCTGTTGTGATCAATTTTTCCTGGGTGATATTGTCATTGGTCATAGAGTCTGTTGTCTTCCTTGCTGTACTTAAGGGCTGGTATAAATGCCACGCCATTGCTGAGTTGGGTGAGAGGTCTATGTCAATTGCTATCTTTTACTTCTATTGAGTTTGATGTACTTGACACCATTAAGTCAAGATGGACAAAACATTCATCATCTCCCCTCACAAACTAGCAGCAACAATCAACAGAGCATTGTCCAAAGAGATACTTTATATGCTACAGTGAAAACAACCACAAAAAGAACATGATTTGGGACCCAAAATTTATGCACTTGGAACAGCTTTGAGATGTATGGGGGTTACAACAAAAGCTCTTCTCAAACTAGAATAACTTGCTCCACTCCTCTCCAAGGTACACCAGTCAAATGGAAAGAGCTTGATTTAGGCTCTAAAACCAGCCATGCTTGCTCTGAGACAACACAAATTTTTGGAGCATCCTTGTATAAGAGTCAAACTTCCAGTTGCCTCTTATCTTAGTAGTATCATGATGCTGACCGCTCCTATACCTCTTTACAGTGATGAGATTATGAGGAGAGTCTTTAGACTGATAGTGGAGACCTTTCAGGATTTGGATAACAGTGAGGGCTCTACCTTTGGGAAGAGGTTAGAGATTCTAGAAGCAATGACCTCATGTTTGACCTGGAGTGTGACGATTTGATCTTGTAGATGTTCCAATGCTTCTTTAGCATTAGGAAATATCATCCTGATACAATCATGACACACATGGAGTCCATTTTGTCCTCATGTATGGGAGGCCATGATGCCATTTGCGGGAGGTTACAGTCTAAGTTGTTGGCCATTTGGAGGGAGGAACAATTGGTCTCACCTGTTGCTTATGGACTAGCCGAAAGGTTAGTTGAGAAAAACATTGGACTCTTTAGGAGACAGTTGGCCCAAGAGGAGTTGTAGAGGATTTATGGTGACCAACCATGTAGCAAGAATGAGTTGAGAAGGAAGGGTCTTTGCTTCACTTTCAAGGAACCTTGGGGACCTGACCACTCATGCTTGAGAGATGCAGAGGAGAGGGCAGAGGTAGAGTAGGAGGATATTCCTTCTGTCTTTTAGGATGAAGACTTTTCTTTGGTTGTGTCCATGAGATCATACGAGGGTGTCTTTGTGGAGCATGAGCAAGCCAAATTTATATTCCAGTGTGTATGGTGAGCAGTCAGTGGACCCTATGGGAGACATTCGGGAAGATGAGTCACCAGTGATGATTTAGCAGGAGCAACATATGGTGGAGCATGTGTCAACTCAGGAGGATGATATGCACAATATGCATGATGAGCCTTTTGGTGAGAGGCCATTGGAGGTTCATGTTGAGCCCATGATGGAGGAGGATGGGCAACCATCCTTGGGGCTATTTATTGATGAGGAGTAGGCAGACGTATAGACAACTAGCAGGGTGGCAATATTTGCAGACAAATGTCCTCAACAGGTGGGAAAGTCTGACGGGATAGTTTTGCAGGAGGTTGGTAGATTGGAGGAGTGTGGAGTTTTTTGCCAGATGAGGGTGGATCCTTTTTGAGATGGTAGTGCATCCATCTTTGGCCCGACCTAATGATGAGGTGCAAGTATTTGCACAAGAAGCTGGCAGAGCTGCAGTGCTTTCAAGGAGCAATCCTCTCCAGGACTACCTTACAGGGCTTGCAATAGAGTTTGGCTACTTATACCCATTATAGGGAGAGAAGCAGGGTTTTCTCAATGGATATTGTTGATTGACCATGTCTAGGGGACTTACCACATATACAGGTGCTTATGCATCCAATCCTTCCACAGGATGGATTGGCGACAAATCATGAGTTGGTATCCTGTTGATGGTGTGATATTCTTAGTCAGGGGCGTAGTAGAGTGAGGATCCCTAGACATGTCAGATACTACATGCCCCAGTTGGCAGTGGGATACAGGTCAACAACTCTTCAGCATTCGACCCCGACAGTAGGAGAGTGGGATTAGATTGGATTGAGTCAGGGGTTGGACTGGAGAGAGGTAATGAGTTAGTATTTGCTTGATGAAGCAACAATTATAGCTGGAGACAAAGCACAGTCCGAGCCATTGGACTTGGGCGATGATTGGCCATGGTGGCATTGGAATCTAGGTGGGTCTACTGGTATCAGGTTGAGGCAAATATGGGCATAGGATCCAGGTATTGAGGGATCCAATCATGTTTGGATTGCTTGGAGGCATGACGTGAACCAGTGGTTCATATGGGATCCTGGTGTTAGTTTGCAGATGCCTCTACAATGGATAGGTGTGGATTGCTTGAGGGCAAGCAATCTTGGGGCAGGAAGATTTGTCATATCCCCATTTTTATTTTCCTCCTAGTACAACCAGGGTGGATTTCCAGGGCACGGGATGGCTAGATACGATGGCATTCGCTTGACATATTCCATCACCCACATAGTTTGTCTTTTGTTTTGTTGCATTCTAACAACTTCCAAAAAATTGCATTATTATGGGGCCTAACTTAATTAATTATGCTCGAGGTGGCATTCTAGGAGGGTTAATTGATGGAACTCCTCAGTGTAATAGCTCATTGGAAGCAGAACGAGAAGATCTACAAGATTGGATGCTGAGAAGTGGCTTTCAGTGGTCGGAGAGAGTATGGTGGCCAATTTACCATAAAAATAATATTTTAATTGAAATAAAGAGGGAAAAGTGCTCCATGATTAATAAAATAGGAGGTTCTAGAGGGGTCCATTAGATTTATAAAAAGAGGAGGAGGCGGCCATTAGGGGACACCTTGGATTTGATCTTTCTTTTTGTGTGAGATGTTGGAGGACCTGGTTCTCTACTTCATTGGTAGCCCTAGGACGATAACCCTTGGGTGATTTAGTGAGACTGGACGAGTACCCATCTCCCCTTGGTGAATTCATCCAGAATTCATAGGAGGGCTTAGCAGTGCAGCTTATGTCAGTTTGGAGGGCCGGTGCAATGCAACTTATGTCGGTTTGGAGGGCCGGTGCAGTGAAACAAATTATCTTGGAGGCCAACTTTTCATCTCAGCTATTTTGGTTGTAGCAACATGTAAAGTGCAGATTATCTATTATAATAAAAGCTGAGATTATCTTGTTCTTCTTATTTCTGTCCACCATATTGTTGAGTTGCAACACTTTATTTGTTATATTTTACATGTCAATCTTATGTTGGATGAATGAAATTTCCCTGTGAAGAATTTTGTTGAAAATTTTGCAAAATTTCCCATTTGGGATATTACAAGGAAGTCTTTTAATCCCAAAGTTTCAAATATTAATTGCCTTTGGTGCAATGAGTCTGTTTAGTCATCTCAACATTATAGCAGCATTAACATGTTTTCTTCCTTATATATTATAATTTTTCTTCTGCTTCAAATTTTGTTCCCAGGTTATAATTACTGTCTTTAGGAGTTTCATCATTCTTTTAGTCTTACAATGAAGAAATTTTCTACCATGTTGTTTTTTGAGTGTTCCATGGGGACACATCCCTCAGGGTGGGGGGCACACCTCCCACATTTCCCATGATCCGGAATGGGAGAATGCTTGGGGAAACGTTTCCCCACATCCCCTTTTTGGGGAAACGTAGGGGGAAACATTTCCTTAGTGTGAAGGATGCATTTTCCCAAAAAGGGAACTTCTGGGCCTCTCTCCAGAAAAGGGGTGCTTTTAGGCATCCCTCATGGAAAAGGGTGCTTTCGGGTGCCCCCCTCCCCCAACAAAAGTGGGACTTCTAGGCACCCCCCTGGAAAGAGGGGTGCTTCGTGATGTGCCTGCCAAACTTTTGTTTATAAAGGCTTGAAAAATGAAAAAATGAAAAGCAGAAAAACCCTCTCTCACTTTCATTTTTATTTACCTCTCATTCACTTTCACTACTTGATGCTAATTTTATTTTCAATATTTATTGTCCATTGTAAATTTTCAGTTTTAACTTTTGAGTCTTGACTCTAGATATTGATGACTTCAGACCAAGTCTTTGACTTGTCACTCTTTACTATTTTTGAGTTTGAGTAATTTCAATTTACTATTTTATACTTTTGTACTATTTTTCATAGCACTATTTAGATTCTGGAATGTTGAATTTAAATCAATGTATCAATATTTTACTATTTGTGTTTCATTTATGGTTTATGAATCAATGCATTTCATTACTAAATCTTAACCTGGGTCATGTTTATATCATTTACAAATTTGCAGTTAGTGCTATTTTACTATTTACTATTTACTTTCCGCAATGACGAAATGGCATGGGATGAATTGTTATTGTTAGAATTTGTTTCCTGGAAACTTGGTGTAACATTGGTATCTGGGTCAACTTAGTTAAACTCCTTGAGGCAAGCACCCTACCTATTGGATGGTGTATACCACTCATTTGTCTTATTCATTCATGTGATTGGTTCTTAATAATAACCCTAAGGGTATTTCCATACATTTGTTACAGCTTTATACATATTTTTCTGATTTTATACTTATGTAGGCTTTTTTTTTAATATTATTTATGGCATTTTCTAGGAGTTGTGCTTTCTCTCCACTTTGTGTTCATACTGGTACACTTCAGTCACTTTATCTACTTTTGTGGTCATTCGTCAGACATTAATATAATTATCTTATCTATATTGCGCTCTGTTTGGTTGTTATAGTGCTTTGATTATGGCTGTGTATCACTTGTTTTGACACACTTATGATTATGGTTGTGTAATATTATGGTTATGGCTGTGTATCGTTCGTTTTGACACTAGTGCCCTCTTTCTAGTGTACTACTGCTGATTTGCTGCTGCTGTTTTGTCTTTGATTGAATTCGGGTTTGCTGGTTTGTTCACTGTTGGTTTTCTATTTCTTGTGAATTTCAACAATTCATAGTTTGTTTAGAAAATTCTTCATTCTGCAAACTTCTGAATTTGTGAAAATCACAGATCTAATTTTCTGGAACTTTAGAGGTCCGAAAAGTTATGCTGTATTATATATGCAACTGCTAAAATTTGAAACATTTCACTATGTGTTGCAGAACTTGAACTCAGGAATGACTCGAATCGGGTACCAAATTGTTGTGGGAAATCTAAAAAATATTGGCAATGTAGGTGAATATTTTTTTTTTGTGCGTAAATACCCACGGGGGATTTGAACCTTGAATCTCACAATTCACATAATATTTCATAACATGGTGACTGGCAATTGAACTACCCCCCGCGAGCTGGCAAAGGAGATGAATACTAAAAAATGCATAAATTTGATTTTTTTTTTCATTTATATATTGAAATATAAAATAATGTTCCACCAGGTTTCTGGGATGGGGGAGCGTGGGAGTGGGGAGACACACATGGGCAACATATGGAAGCACCCCCACGTTTTGGGGAAACTTAAGGTGGATGGGGAGACGTCAAGGTCTCTGTCTCTAAAAGTATAATAATGATGACGATGATGATAAAATGCCAACAATAACAAGTCATGTTATGCAAATTCATCATTGTGCACTGTAAATACCAAACAATAAACAATAAAATATCACTAAATTCAAAATTTTAAATGATATATCATGATTCATGTTCAGATTTAGTAATGAAATACATTGATTCATAAACTTAAATGAAACATAAATAGTAAAATACTAATACATTGATTTAAATTCATCATTCTAGAATCTAATTAGTACTAAGAAAATAGTAGATACTAAATACTAAAATAGTAAATTGAAATTACTCAAATTCAAAAATAGTAGAGAGTGACAAGTCAAAGGCTCAGTTTGAAGTCATTAGTATCTAGAGTTAAGACCCAAAAGTTAAAACTTATACTTAGCAATGGAAGATGGACACTGAAAATAAAATGAGCATCAGGGAGTGAAAGTGAAGAAAAGGCAAATAAAAGTGAAAGTGAGGCAGGTTTTTTTCTTTTCTCTTATATATTTTGATTTGTTATCTTTTTTTAACAAAGAAAGTAAGACCTCCTTCTTAGCCCGAAGGCAAGAGTGAGATTTCTAGTTACTAGGCCAACCCACAATTATACTCACTTAAGAGTGCTTTTCTCAAGCTTGAAGCCATTACAGTAATAATCATCAAAGCATCAAAACTCATCATGTCACTAGCGGAGATTTGAAGCTGGGTGGGAAGTAGCAGCTGGTAAACATTGAGGGACTTGGCCAGATTTGAAGTTTCAACCTGTGACCTATGGCCTCCCCATTGGCAACATGCATTAGGCAATGGTTCGACTGATTGAAAAACCCTCGGGGGTTAAACACACACATATATAAGAACATCTATAGCTTTTGTATATAATCAATAAACTAATAAAATATATAAATCTAAAGATACATTTTAAGTATATATTTTTTTCTTCCTTTTTCAAGGTTATGGATTCTGGAAGAACTTATACAAGTTATATCTGTTTCCATGTGTCCTTTGTGGAGCTGAACTATATCCATACTAGATAGGACTACGTAAAAATCCATACTAGATGCGTGATCTGATAACATAGATTCAGTTCTTTACATGGAGTCATTGTTTTTGTAGATCTCTCTCCAAACATGGGTTGAGAGTTCCTGTAAGTCAACTTTCTCTTCGAAATTTTTCCTGATCAGCTATGTATAGAGACAGATCATCTCCTCCAAAGGGAGCATGACAGTTGCAACTGTGTATGTGGGAAGCTACATAAGAAAACCATTTCATCTATAGATTGATGATCGGATATGAGATCCTTGGTTGTGTTCTTGCTTTTTTGAAAACTGTGAGGGTTCATTAAGGATTTTCTATTTTCTTTTTCCTAGGAAAAATCATAACTTTCATTAAAATGAAAAAGTTACATGTTGTAGATGCATTCCTGTAAGCTGTCCAAAAGATAGGGTCCAGAACAAACCCAGCAAAAGCTGGCCGTGATAAAAAAAATATAACCTATGCCTGCAGCTATTCTGATATATAATATATCTGCTGACACATGCTAAAGTCCAGCATGTTGCTAAAATATATCAACCAAAAATGCTATCACTGAGATAGACCATACAATATGGGGCCAGTTATCAGCAGTTTATTATTTATTTACCCAAATAATAACTGAATCACCAAAAAATAAAATCACTGCTATATTTAACTTCTAGAATTAAAAATATGCAGCGGACCAGAGAGATCTATCCCACATTGCAAAAATTAATTAACCCATCAACAATTCTCTGTCATTTCATTATCTGCAAAATATGGGTTTTACGAACCACAGAGATACAAGGAGAAATACAATTTGGAACCTGCAACTCGGCTCCCATAAAATGAATTCGGCCCAGGTAAATCGGCCTCAAGGAAATCTGCTTCCAGATGGAATTGCTTTGAAGAAATCACCCTCCAGCAATCAGATCTGCACCCTCTAGCAACTCGATCTGCTCCCTGCCACTAATGCGCACTGGAAAAACCCCAGCACTCCAGTAACTCGGCCTCCTCCAAACAAACTTGATCTCCTTCTGGCAACTCGGCCCTACAATCTCCTCCAACTTGGCCTTCCTGGATTTGCTCAAACCCACTCGCACTTCTCCTCTTCTGCGCACTGGTTACTGATGTTGAAGAATCTAGGGCAAATGTAGTTAATGAGATTCTTCTTGCATGCTAACTATTTGTGAGTTATTTAACTTTACTTCTTAGCACAATCTTCACTTCTTATTATTATTAGAGAGTGTCTTCTTAGTCCATCAAATAGCTACCAAAAACAAAGAGGCAAGAACATGATGTTGGATTTCTTCCAGAATCCAGGGCCAAAACCTCTCCCTCTTGGAGAGGAAAACCCGCACAAAATTCTTCTTATAGAGATTCCAATTGACGAATACCAAGACCATGACCCTTGACCTATTATACCACTCCAAGACCAAGACATCAATCCTCTTCTTACTGCTAAGATAACACTGAGGCCATTGTTGCACCACCGAGATCTTCATTACTGCTGCAACACTATTGCTGCACCTTCACTGAGATCATAATCGTGTGACTGTGTCTCCATTAAGATTGAGACCATATCTATGCTAAGATCATGACTGCGCCTTTGAGACAGAGTGTGTATCATAATTCTGCCGAGATTGTAACTTCATCTAGAGAGTAAGCCGAGAGAGTGTCACTTCATGATTCTCCTCTTTTCAAACATGCCGAGATTGTCACTGTATCTAGAGAGTAGGTCGAGAGAGTGTCACTTCATGATCCTCCTTTTTTCAAATATGCCGAGACTGTAGTGTTGCTTCTGTGATCACTGAGATAGGGAGGAGGCCGAGATTATATTCCTTAATACAGTGAGGAGACCGAGAACATTCATCTTGATAGTACCCATCCGAAGAACAAAGATTTTAGAGATTTTCGAGATCTTGAGACTGTGATTTACTCACTGTAATCACCATCGAAACTTCAGAGACATCCGAGATTCTGTTTCCCTGTAATGCGGATACTTTCCACACCTATATATAGTAGTTAGTCTTGTATATAAGCCGACATAAGTGATGGAATCGATGTGACTTCCCTTTCAGTTGACATGATTGTGATTTATCTTGTTTGGAGGCCGAATTCATCAAGAGTGATGATGCTTGTCTTTGGAGGGCATTTAGACTTTTCTATAGACTTGAATACAATACACATGTGCTTGAGAAGAGCTCTTTATTCATGACTTTGACCCTTTGACCTTTAAATATAAATCCTAAGGCTCTCAATGGGAGCCATCTATAAAATAAACCTCTTTCTCATGAAACCCATGCAGCAAGGCATAACAACAAATTCATTTCTTGTTTACAAAAATCATAATTACAATGTCATGAAGACCGAATCTAGTTACACTTTCTTTAACGCTCCCTCTTAACTAAGGAAGTATTCATGATGGTACTTGGTCATTCTCAATCTGAAAAATTTCTCATAAGAAGAATCAGATTGGCAAACCATCTGTATAACATCATAGTAACCAACATTGTTTCCACAACAAGGCCTTGACTAATAACTCTACTTCTCATTAGATCAGAGCACAATGTTGGCGAGACCAATGATTATAGACACCTTCATCATTGTCTCTCAAGGTACATACCCACCCGAGTGTTCACTGAGTATGACCTAGGACTATTCTTATCTTGTGTTCCCAGCCTCAAAGAATATTAGTCCTCTTCCCTACTCTTATTTTGGATGCCCTACACATCCTCAAAGAGCATCAGATGCCAGATGATTACCAAATCCTCCATTCTTTCTTCCCAGATGAAGACAAGAATGTTGTGTTTATCTCTCCCTCTCAATTAGGGAGGATATGCCCATTCCTGTAAAGGAATGTACCTAAGTTCCCTCTGACCAGGAACTTGTCCAAGTTCCTTCTTAATTATGGACTTGTCAGAGCTCCCTCTTAACTAGGGACTCTCCTTTTCATCAACAACTTCTTCTTCGTGGGTCCTTCAACTGCTTGATCAATTGCTTTCCTTGATGTCATGAAATTCAGTCGAGCTTCTTCTTTGTAGGGCATTAGCTATCCATCACTTTCCTTCCTAGTTCATCATGTCATTCCTTTCTTCATGGAGAGTGGCCTTCTTGATACATATTTGGAACCTTCGTCATATGGCTACTTCTTCCTCATCATGTTTCTTTCAAGGATTTCCATCCACCACATGTATGCTAGTTGTACTTGTACTTACAACTCTTGTTCCAGTGGCTTTGCATGAACTCATCTAGATATTATTCAAGAAATCAGAGCATAACATTAAATCAAATAATATTTAAGATGGCTCTTCATCATGACATCTTTCTGTAGGTATCAACATCCTGCATACATGTTGACACATCTCCCAAAAATATCCATTGTCAAGTGTCTTCATCTTATTCAGACTTCCATCAGAGTCTTCATATCTTTCTGGGAGATTTCCTAGTCAAATCTTCTTGGTCTTTTGGATGTTGATTGCCTTCATCGTGGTTGCATATCTCACAATCTCTTCCTTCCTCACACATTCCATTTCCAGGAGCTTTCAATTAGAGTTTCTTGATTGTAGTCAACCACCTTATACTTCATATGAGGACATATTGTTGAAAATAGCAACAAGAAATGCTAAAAATAGAAGTGCTAAATTTAGCACTGTTATAAATAGCATTTCGGCATACCTTCCTATTTTAGTTAGTCCTTGAACTAAAATAGAGAAGTAAAATTCGAATTTGATCTTAGCAACTGTTTGTAAAATAATTAATTAATTCATCTTGAGTTAATTAGTTGTAGAAAATCAAACATCAAGTCTATGTGAAGACATACAGTTTCTCCATTGATTGAAGAATTTATCCATTAGTTAAAGAGATGAAGACATGCAACAGTTTCTCCATTGATTGAGGAATTTATCCATCAGTTAAAGAGATAAGGATGAGTTGTAATTAGTTAGCTCAGTTAACTGAGTTAAGTCCAGTTAG
>APFE030762161.1:105773-119028 GCA_000404065.3 Pinus taeda | reverse complement strand
GAGAGTGTCACTTCATGATCCTCCTCTTTTCAAATATGTTGATACTGTAGTGCTGCTTTTGTGATCATTGAGACAGGGAGGAGGCCGAGATTATATTCCTTAAGACAAGGAGGAGACCGACAACATTCATCTTCATAGTACCCATCCGAAGAACAAAGATTTCAGAGATTTGCGAGATCTTGAGACTGTGATTACTCACTGTAATCACCACCGAAACTTCAGAGACAACCGAGATTCTGTCTGCCTGTAATGCGGATACTCTCCATGCCTATATATAATAGTTAGTCTTGTATATAAGCCGACATAAGTGAGGGAATCCATGTGACTTCCTTTTGAGCCAACATGACTGTGATTTATCTTGTTTGGAGGCTGACTTCATCAAGAGTGATGATGCTGGTCTTTGGAGGGCATTTAGACTTTTCGATAGACTTGAATAGAGTACACGTGCTCAAGAAGAGCTCTTTATTCATGACTTTGTGTTGATTTTAGGTAACAATGGTATGTTCTATGCTTAAGAGCAATTTATTTCAATTTCTTTATTAGCCCAATATGAATATCCAATTTAGCAATCACATTAGCATGATAGTAAAATGCAGATAGAACATAAACATAAATAGTAGAAGACAAGCCAAGACAAGAGGACAAAAGATGTGGCACCAGGGACAAACCCCACAGACAAACCACAATGTGGGGAAACCCTTGATCAATTCTTCTTATATTCTTCAATAGTTCAACAGAGAGAGAGATAGTACAAATTACAAAACTGATAATTTATGACAGCAGTAAGAAGCCCCAACCAGAAAAGTTAACGCTGGTAAAACAGGGTAGAATTCTTGCTCTAAACATCTCGGCCAAACTCAGTTAACTTCGGACTGCAATAGCAAGCCTAATAAGCCCAAAACAATTCGAAAAGTCTAGTCAAAGACTGGTCAACAAAAGTCAAACTACGACCAGACCTAGGGCAATCAACGCTGGTCAAATGAGAGGTCAAATCACCTCTATTTCAGTGCCCAGATTTGTGACCTGCTAAGGAGAAGATACCTCACCCAATCCACAGTCAAAACAACAGTCCTGCAATTCAGTCAACACTGGTCAACGCAGTCAAACAAATCTCCTTCCTTCGCACGTGTGAGAGACAACTGCCCAGATTTGCATACCCAATCAGATGAGGAGAGAGAGATGTGAGAAGATGAGATGATGATGAAATGACTTGAGGTCTCCTCCTTTTATATGCAACATTGAGGATGAGTTGGGGGTTTGAATACCTGTTTTGCTTGCTAGCCGACCTTAACAATTTGTCCATAATATAAATAAATTCATATCTTCATTTTTACATGTTGGAATCGGATGATTTTTAGATCAATCCTACACCTCTCGAAGAGAGGAATCCAAGAAAAATATCAGTGGTCATAAATAAGATGACCCATTTGGAGTTTGGCCCTAGTTGCCAATTTTAACACTTCCTTTCAACTAGGGAGAACTCCATCTGCCAGTTGGTACTATCTCTGCCATCAATGCACTGCTCTGCTCTGTTCTGCTCTACTCTACTTTGCGGAACTATGAAGAAGAAGAAGTGATTGAGAATGTATCATACCATTCTCTACTGACCCAAAGTCAGTCCCAAATAAAAGAGAGTGTCTCATACCACTCTTACTGACACGAAGTCAGTTTCAATCAAAAGAGAGTGTCTCATACCTCTCTTATTGACCCGAAGTCAGTTCCAATTGATCCCAGATCAATATTTGTCATCCTAGCATAGGGAATACAGTAGTATACGATGCGTCCATTAGTAGTACTATAGTCCCTATCCTCATTTCCCTATTCATTGGCCAGATGAGAGGTACTTCCCATGAGTCCCAGACTGCATGGGTAGGATGTCTTAGTAGGAGAAGGATGAACCACTCATCTTGCCTACATGTCGCCACGGGGTATCACAGGGGAAGGCTGAACCACTCACCTTGTACACAGCAAACCACTAGGGGAACGCTGAACCACTCACCCTATGGTTGCTCATCGCTCCAAGAAATACCCTAAGCCCCCTGGAGGTCCCAGAGCTCAATGTCCATATCATACAGGACCCTCAGAAGAGGGTCTCTCCACGACTCTAAGTTGTTCTCGGAAGGCTAAGCACTTGACCTTCCTAGGGACTTTGTCAGAATATCGGTGACTTGCCAATTAGTCTCGATGTGATGGAGCCTTATTGCTTCAAGTTGTACAATATCTCTGACAGTGGTACCTAATATCTATGTGCTTGGAGCGATCATGAAACACGGGATTCTCTGATAATCGGATCCCACTCTGGTTGTCGCAGAGGATCACGGTGGTATCCAACACATGTCCAAACAACTCACTGAAGAGTTTCCTCAACTAGAGAGCTTCACAGGAGGCCATACTAGCAGCTATGTATTCAGCCTCAGCGGTGCTCAAGGCAACCGATTTCTGCTTCTTGCTCATCCAGGAGATCGAAGTGGAACCCAAAGAAAAACAACACCTAGAAGTGCTCTTGCGATCCACCACACTGCTAGCCCAATCAGCATCAGAATAACCATGCAGCCTCACATCTCTAGCAGTGTATCTCAGTCCATGAGTGATTGTGCCCCGAAGATATCTCAGAAGATTCTTGGCACCAATCCAATGTATATGATGAGGCTTAACCATATATTGGCTCAACGCATTAACTGCAAAACATATGTTCGGACGAGAGTTCACCAAGAACATCAATGCTCCTATGAGTTGACGATACTCAGAGGCATTTCCCAATTCAGGTTCGGCAATACTACCACATAACTTCTTGAAGTTAAGTTCCATTGGGGTAGTCACAGGCTTGCAGTCCACCATCCCAAATCTTTCCAATATCTTCACAACATATTTTCCTTGAGATAGGAAAATTTCTCTTGGCTTTTGCCAGACCTCCAACCCTAGGAAGTAGTGCATCAGTCCTAGGTCCTTCATCTGAAATTCAGAAGCCAACTCCCTCTTACATTTGTGAATGAGAGGGTCTACACCTGTCAGAAAGAGGTCGTCCACATAAACTACCAGTATGAGAGGTTTATCATTTTCAACCTTAAAGTAAAGGTTCAGATTGACTTCACTTCTAGTGAATCTCAGCTTCATCAGATAGCTATCAATCCTCTCATACCAAGCTGGGGGTGCTTGCTTCAAGCGATAAAGAGCTTTCTTCAACCTGCATACATGAGATTCGCAGTCATGAACCTCAAAACCCTCGAGTTGGTCCACATAAACTTCCTCTTTGATCGAACCATGCAAGAAGGCGGTCATGACATCGATCTGATGTAATTTCCATCCTTGCGAGGCCACAAGGGCTATGATTGAGCAGATGGTGTTGTATCGGGCAATAACTGCAAATATCTCATCGTAATCTACACCTTCCTTTTGAGAGAAGCCTCAAGGAACAAAGTGAGCCTTGAACTTTTTTGCACTTCCATCGGCTCCATGCTTGATTTTGTAGAGCCACTTAGAGGTGACAACCGATTTGTCCTAGGGTCTATGGATCACATCCCAGACATCATTCTTCATAATAGACTTGTATTCTTCATTCATAGCATCCTTCCATACTTGTTGCTTCACGACTTCTTCAAATGATGAAGGCTCATTTTGAATGATAGTGTTCATGACGGTCAAGTATCCTTGATACCTGTTTTGCTTCTTGCTCTCATGGAAAGTCCCCCTTGGTGCAATATGTCTCTTAGCATCTTTGAGAGTCTCCCTAAGCCATGAGGGTCTCCTCTTGGAGGAGAAGGGTTCTTGGGGAGGAGGATCAATAGGATCCATGGGTTCATCAACATCAGGCATTGTTTCGTCCTCTTTTTCACCCTGTTTTCTGGTGTCAGCTTCTTTGTCTTTCCTTTGGATAAGAAGGTTGTTGATCTTGCTGAGGGCCATATCTTCGTCAAAGGTGACATCATGACTTATCTCAACTTCCCTTTGACTAGCCACATAAATTCTATAACCTTTAGAATTTTCACTATAGCCCACAAAGATTCCTTTCTTCCCAGATGCACCCAATTTGCTTCTTTTCTCTTTCAACACATGAAAATATACGGGACTTCCAAAAATTCTGAAATGAGAGACATTGGGTTTCTTACCAGTGAACATTTCTTCGGGAGTCTTGGAGTCCAATGCTTGATGAGGGCATCGGTTCTGAACATACACGACGGTATTTGCAGCTTCGGCCCATAGAAACTTGGAAGCCCTTGATCATGAAGCATGGCATGAACGACTTCTATCATAGTATGATTCTTCCTTTCAACCACACCATTCTGCTCGGGAGTGTATGGTGTTGTGGTCTCCCTTTGAATGCCAGCTTCTCTGCAATAATCATGGAATTCATTTGATTCGTACTTAGTCCCATTATTAGTCCTCAATATCTTGATTTTTTTCTTGGATTGGTTTCCGATCATGGCTTTGAAGTGACGGAACCAGTTGAACACTTCATCCTTCTTTTTCAAGAAGTAGATCTAGGTCTTGCGAGAATAGTCATCCGTAAAGGTGAGATAATATAATTATCCTCCCAAAGTGTTTACGGGCATCATACCAGATATGTCGGAGTGGATCAATTGCAATATATCTATGGTCTTGCTATTACTAGAGGGGAATAGTCCCCTTGTAAGTTTTCCTTCGGCACATCCCTGACATACACCTTCATGCTCTACTTTGAACTTGGGCATAGTTGTTACCATCTGTCTCACATCAGGAAGAGCCTTATAATGAAGATGGGAAACCCTTTGGTGCCATAGTTCAGATTGTAGAGATGTGTCGCAAGACATAGCGCCCAATGTACTTCCTTCAACTTGATACAATGGGTCAACCCTAAACCCAAGAGTAGAAGCATCTTTACAATTCCTTTTCCAAACACGTACCTTTCCATCGATGAATGCCACCTTGTATCCTTTGTCTTCCATTGTTGAAATGGACATCAGGTTCTTCTTGAGATCAGGTACATATAGAACTTCTTGTGAATGAATAGTGTTACCTTGATTCAATTGAAGGGTAACATTCCCTACTCCCTTTACGGGAACAGGATAGGTGGCATCGTCTCCAAGGATAATCTCCAAGTTTGTCTCCTTCTCTATCAGATTAGAGAGAGCTTCCTTGTATCCGGTGAAGTGCCTTGGGGCACCACTATCAATTAGCCAATTCCCCAAAGTGTCCAGTGGAGAGGTAGTGGAGAGGGCCTATATAAGATAATATTCCTTTTGCTTATTGTTAACAACATTTGATTCTTCATACCTGGAGTTCCTTGCTTTCATGGAGGGTTGACCATTTCCTTGATGTCCCGTATTCCTTTTTCCTTTACCACTGAACCTGCCATTCCTTTGATTGTTGTGGTTGAAGTTACCCCTAGAATGATTGTGATCATCATCATGTGATGTGTCCCTTCTATTTGGACACTCCCTTGCATAGTGGCCAAACTTGTTGCAAACAAGACACCTGCCCTTCTTTCCACCCTTAGGTCAAGGTTTTCCATTGAAATGACTTTTAGACCTTGAATTATTTGTCCTTTTGGCACGAGCAGAGAAAGTTGTGGGGTTGCTTCTATTAGAAGGCATTTCTTGCTCCACCATTCTTGTTTCTTTTTGAATGCATCTCAACATCAATTCTTCAAATCCTAGCATTCGATCATTATTGAGAATAGTGGTTCTAAATATATACCACTTGGGTGATAGTAAGTTCCCTGTCAGGAATGACCTCTCCAACCGAAAGTAGATCATTCTTGATCTCAGTGATCCTTAAGAAGTAGGATTGGATATCCTCGTCCTTGCCCTTCTTAATATCCTTCAAATTATTTTTGAGAAATAGAATTTGATTAGCATCACTAACCTTGAACATGCTGACCAACTTGTCGTAGATCTCCTTGGAGGTGTTCAAATCAGAGATGTAGGCCACTAGATGCTTGTTAATGGAATCTCTGATAATCTTCTTCGCTTTGACTTCAGCCTTATTATAGTTGGTCTTCGCAGCAGCCGGTGCATTTGAAGGAGGCTCAGGGATTTTACCCTTCACATAATCCAACACTTTTTGTTCCTCCAAGGTCAAATGAAGAGACATCTTCCATCCATGATAGTCAGATTTTTGATAGAGGTAGTCTTTAGCAGGGAAGTGGGATGAGGAACCCATTGAGCCTTTTGTCCTTGTCCAACCATCTTTGGTGATTGCTCTTTCACTCTTGCTTGGGCTTTGTCTTCACCTCAACTCCGATACCATGTTAATTTTGGGTAACAATGGTATGTTCTATGCTTAAGAGCAATTTACTTCAATTTCTTTACTAGCCCAATATCAATATCCACTTTAGCAATCACATCAGCATGATAGTAAAATGCAGATAGAACATAAACATAAACAGTAGAAGACAAGCCAAGACAAGAGGACACAAGATGTGGCACCAACTAGGGACAAACCCCAATGTGGGGAAACCCTTTATCAATTCTTCTTATATTCTTCAATAGTTCAGCAGAGAGAGAGATAGTACAAATTACAAGCCTGATAATTGACGACAACAACAAGAAGCCCTAACCAGAAAAGTCAACGCTGGTCAAACAGGGCATAGTTCTTCCTCTAAACAGCTCGGTCAAACCCAATCAACTTTGGCCTCCAACAGCAAGCCTAATCAGTCCAAATCAGTTCGAAAAAGTCCAGTCAAAGACTTGTCAAGGAAAGTCAAACTGAGGCGAGACCTAGGGCAGTCAACACTGGATAAATGAGAGGTCATATCATTTCGATTTCAGTGCCCAGATCTGTGGCCTGCTAAGGAGAAGATACCTCACCCAATCCACAGTCAAAACAGGTCAACACTAGAGGTCAACGCAGTCAAACAGCAGTCCTGCAGTTTGGTCAACGCTGGTCAACGCAGTCAAACAGATCCTCCTTCCTTTGCACATGTGAGAGACAGCTGCCCAGATTTGCGTATGCAATCAGATGAGGAGAGAGAGATGTGAGAAGATGAGATGATGATGAAATGACTTGAGGTCTCCTCCCTTTATATGAAACGTTGAGGATGCGCTGGGGGTTTGAATGCCTGTTTTGCTTGCTGGCCAACCTTGACAATTTGTCCATAATATAAATAAATTCATATCTTCAGTTTTGCATGTCGGAATCGGATGATTTTTAGATCAATCCTACACCTCTAGGAGAGAAGAATCCAAGAAAATAGCAGCTGTCATAAATAAGATGACCTATGTGGAGTTTGGTCCTAGTTGCCAATTTTAACACTTTGACTCTTTGACCTTTAAATATAAATCTTAGGCTCTCAATTGGAGCCATCTATAAAATAAACCTCTTGCTCATGAAACCCATGCAGCAAGGCATAATAACAAATTCATTTTCTTGTTTACAAAAATCATAATTACAATGTCATGAAGACCGAACCTAGTTACACTTTCTTCAACAACTGAGCCACTCGTGTTCAAGAGAAAATCACTCTCTTGTGATGACTTGCTCACACACTTGTGATCTTCATTGTTTCTTGATTTCCAGTGCTAGCCTCCATTTATAATTTTCATTGAGTCCAAATCTCTAACCCCAATCTCCTCTCTAGAAACATCTTGAACCTTCCTTCTAGAAACATCTTGAAGATCAACGGTTGAGAATATTTCTAAGTCACTTAAAAATTATTTAGCCTTAGAAAATAACCCGATAGTCCACAATAATTAATTGACTTCAATTATTGTAATTTCCGAAGTTAAACTTCTGAAAGAGGACATAAATCACTAGAAGAGGCAAACAAGTCTTCTACATGCTAAGACACCAAGCAATTGTAGAAGACCTTCCTATGCTATTCACATCAACATTCCCTGCTCGTTCGTGAGATGCTTTGCTGCCAAAAGACTTTGATAGACAGATCCCTTTTCATTGTGAATTCAAGGTTCATCACCCCTTATTTCTAGCCTCTTGATGTCTGCTCCAACACTAGGTTTGTGAGGTAATGTAGGTGTTGGATCACATAGTTAAGGATTAACAAGAATTTCATTACACTTCTTCTCAGCCTTAATGTTAGAAGAGCTGAAGGTTAACTTTGTCGCTGGTTTATGCTTCTTCCTTGGTGCCCATTGGACCTTCTCCCATTTTGTTCTTTTGGGTTTTTTTATGGTTTTATGTTATCCATTTCAGCATTTGCTTTATACTTTCCTATATCTTCACAGCTCTGATCGAGATGCCTTGCCAGTCCCATTGCTTATTTATTGGTGTACTTGTTATAGTCACACTGGCTATCTGTGGCTGTCATGGGACTTTAATATTTCAATTAAGAGAAATTAATTTAAATATTGGTTGATTGTAATCAACTATAAAATATAAAATTTTCTAAATATGAACTTCAAAAGCGTGAATTACATTGTCTAATAGAAATTGTCTCCATGATGCCCACATGTCACTGACAATAGTGGTACATAGAGCTCCCTTCACCTGCCATAGTTGCTGAAGAAGAATGAAGTATGAGGCCAATTGATGTCAGCTGGCTTTATCATTTACTTGCTTGTAAACTTGCAGCAAATGGCTCTAGACAATGAATTGTTATATATAAACACCTAATCCTTTCATCAATCCTCAACCAACTTGGCAATCCAGTCAAATTTGCAACATTATTGAATGCAGTATGAGTCTTAATTTATGCCTTTACTCTTTTTGCACTTATCACACCTGCAACTTTGCAAATGGATTCCACATCTATGATAAACTGCAGAACAATGGACATCCCACCCCATAAATGCCTACACATGACTGCTTCCTCAAGAAAGTATATTTTCTTTTTTCTTGTCTTAAATAATCAATCAGCCACGAAACAGGGCCCTGGTGTTGAAGTTGATCTTCAAAAGTGAAAGGGTTTTGGGTCTCCATTTAATCCATAGCAATGGAACCATCGTCTATACTCCATGAAATCTTCAATGGTTTCTATAATCTTATCGAGCTGAGCTTTCCTCTTGTCAACTTGGATGTTGTTAATCCTTTCCTGAGATGTACATGAAACATGCCTTGCTGATTTTCTCTGTTTTTTTCTTTTGTATTGTTATCCTGAGGGTAGTAATGCTGTTTAGCCTGTGTGCTCTTTAGGGTGAGGATTTGTTCTCAAGATATGGCAGCTGAAGCTGAAGCATTTACTGTCTAGAAAAACAATTTGAATTTAGAACACTTCTCTTGTTGATTTTTAGTGTCATATGGTTTCTGATTTTTTTTCCTCGGGGTCTCAGCATATCCAGGATGAGGCAAGGATTATGGTATTTGAGTATGCTAGCTCTTTAAATCTGTGCAGTGAATAATTCTATCCAGTTACTTGTTTATTAAGAGTTTACAACCATATATGAGGAAAGATGTGGGTTTGTTGCCTTTTGGTTTTGTTCCCATGGATCTTCTAGATCAAATGGATACTCATACAACCATATATACATAGTCATTAAAAGTGTAATTTTGCTTGCAGGAACGAACAAACTGGACGAATGAGGACACTCTAAATGATAATCTTGGACATGGTACTTTTGTTGCAGGAGTGATTGCTAGTCAAGATATGCAATGCCTTGGGTTTTCTCCAGATTCTGAAATATATGCATTCCGTGTGTTTACTGATGCACAGGTAATTGATGACTTAGCTGAAGCAATATGACTGACCATGACTGTTCTTTCGAATATATAGTCAGCATATTTACAGTAATTAAAATGCTTTTTTGATACCTAGAACGTATCCTGCGTTGTACTTTTTTTGATGGGTGTACTTTTCAGTTCCATTGACCTACTTTTCTGCTCATTTACTCTTTTCCTCAGAAAAAAATCTTAATTTCATCTAATAAACAAAATCACATTTTGCAGATGCTTATAGCATTTCATGTTTCCAAAAAAAAAGGAAACCCAAATCACAAAATACATAAAAACTGCCTTATCATCATTACCAGTCTGACCAAAACCATAATCAGATTCATATAGATCCCTAAAAAGGCCAAAAGTGGCCCACAAATCTTAGCAGAAACATAGTCAACTATAAACTGTCTCCAAACCATACCTTCTGACCAACTAACAAAAAACCATCTCTTCAAATGACTAAACATGTTCAAGTATAGCAACAATTTATTTATAACTATTCAAAACATCCACCAGCTGACAGTCAGAAAAAAGACAGAACAAAATCAGATGGCTGTCCCTCCACAAACTCCCTTTGCACAGACCTCGCTGTGCAATGCTGAACTCTGGAAGACCAGTGACAATCTCCCTCGCGATCGGCAATGCACTGTAGTGCAAGTGTCCCCATCCTCCTGTGCCATAGGTCACACAGGTTGTCATTTTCATGTACCAATGCCTGGACAGATTTGCCTGTTAACCTGTATAATGTTTCTCTCTCTAACCCCAATAACCGCTGCTGTGTATAGGCTAGAATCCTCTGGATGAATGAGCACCTGCCCATTCTTGAAAATGGCCTCATATCCTCTTTCCTCAATCACTGAGACAGAGAGCAAGTCCTTCTTCAGCCCTAGTACAAATAGCATGTCCTTGGCTTCTGATGTCCCTCCTGCTGGAACTTAATAGTTCCAACCCCCTTTACTGCATATGTGGAATCATTACCAAGCTCCACAGATAAATCTGAGTCACTCTTTTGTCAGAGTGCTAAAAGCTCTTGTGCCTCTATCATATGATGTGATGCATCACTGTCCAAGTACCAACCACTCCTTGTGATGGTGCTGGTAGATAGACAAGAGACAAATGAGAAGTCCTCGAACTTCGCTGCAAACCCAACAAGCTGAACATCCACTGGTGTTGCTGTTTCATGCCTCTTCGCCTTCCCCTTCTCCTTCTCCGGACATTGTGATGCATAGTCCCCACTCTTGTGGCCGATGAAGCATTTGAGCTTGCTCAAGTCCTTCCCTCGCTGAGAGGTTTCCCCCTCACTCTTACCCTTGGAACCTGCTCTTCTTGGCTATACTAGCCAGGGCTAGGTTCTCCTCTCCATCTCACTGGTGGTTGGCTTTAGACTCTTGAGTCTCTTCCTGGACACCATGCGAGCTCTGAAACACTCCCCTTTCTGGATAAATAAATAATATATGAATTATGAGTAAAAATGATATGATAAACAAATGAGTGCCCCATATATATACCTAGGTGAGAGTGTCCTTTCATTATTACTAATTATATTTATTAATTCTTATTAATTGTTGTTTGTATTATTTTATAGATATTTGTGTTTATAGCAGCTGGCCACTTTGTCACTTATTTTAATCTCATTTTTCTTTTGTGACTTTTATCTATGGTTCATGGAATTGCTTTAATTATATGATGTACATTTTCCCCTTATGAGTTGGTTGTGAGATAAGTCACGGGGGCTCATTAGGAGGAGTTCATAAGGAAGTCCTTGTTAGGATGTTGTGAATCAATGTGGAAAAAGTCGAAGTCGGGATTAATTCGGCAAGGGTCCAAAAGTTGAAAAACTCGGCAAAGTCGGGAGTTTTTTGAAAAAGTCGGCAAAATTAAAAAAACACAAAATTATTCATTTATTTTTATTTTTTTTAACATCTAGAGTATCCACAACATCAAATAAATGCATTTCCACATAAACATGTAAAGAAAGCTAATATATCATATGTATATGAAGTCTAGTGCTACATCACATATCAAAATAGTGAATCGACTCCTGAATTTTGAGTCCTGTCTGACTCTCAACTCTCAAGAGTCAAAATATCAACAAAAAATATAATAAATGTACATCATGAGTCATCTAAAAGTCATCAAGTAATCATTCACTGAGATCCTCTTCCCCTTTTACAGGAATAGGGAATGGCTTTGCCTTTTCCTCTAGAGGAAGAAGACCCTGCCCCTGGGGATACAAAATCAAATGGACTCAATCGTCCTCTAGAAGCCGATGGAAGAGGTGGCCTCTAAGCTATGCTGTTGTTGCTGCTCATCCTAGATGGTGTCACCTCCTCCTCAGCATCCTCATCCAGCTTTGCTACTGCCTCCTGACCCTGATGTTGCTCCGCCTCCTCCTCCTCTATCTCTGGCTCTCCCTCCTCTGCAACTCCTACATCCTCTAGATCCACACCTAACCAATCCAGGATCGAGTCCAAGATCGGCCTCTCAGTCTCGACTCTCCATGAAGAGGTGGTATCAATATTGTCCAATGAGATGGCTTCCACATCAGTAGGTTTCTGAAGCTGTCTCACCTACAATCTAAGATTGTAGTAGATGTAGACCATGTCATTGAGGCGTTGGGACTCCAATCTGTATTAGGGTCATAGATTGCAAATTAGTACTTAGAAAATTTAAATATTAAATTTAATCAAATGAATTCAAAAAATTTAATTTGAAATCTTTTTACTTGTTGCGCTTTTTGGAGTGTATTTTGTCAAATACACTCCAGTTGCGCTCACACCCAGAGGAATTGCATGTTTGGTTGAGCACTCGAATGGCAAGCTTTTGGAGATGGGGTACTCTGGCACCATAGCTTGTCCACCAAGCATCTACAAGTTAAAAGAAAAATGAGAAACATAAAAAAAACATTGAAACTCTAAACTTGAAAGTTTGAAACAAACTGAAGCTTACCTGGCATTTTGGTCGTCCTATTCTTAATAGCCATGTTAAACCAAATGTGCCACCTCCCATCCTATAGACCTCCATTTCTTTAGAAATCTCCTCACGTTCTTGCTCAGATGACACCATCCTTTCGACACAAGTGAAGAATCCATCCATCACCTTGGCATCAAATCTGAAACCACAAGCGTAAGAAAATGCAGGGTTGAGGTAGACACCTGCAACATGAATGGGGCAATGGAGGGTATTGTTCCATCGCTGATCAATCACTCTCCATATGACCTGTTGTTTCTCTAACACCTCGTCTCCCTTATCTGCATAATAAGCACGAATGGCTTCTTTGGCCCTATCCATGGTCTCATACAAGTAGCCCATTGCGGGCTTGTCTCCATCAACCAACCGAAGAACCCTTACCAAAGGTTCTGAAATGGCACACACCTCCTCTACTCCTGTCCAAAAGCTCTGATCATATGAAACTAGTCTGCATATGCCCTCTCCCTCCGGTTTGCGGCTAATAGATAAAGAACGCCAATCCGCTGAGAGAAACATGCTCTTCACATCCCACATAGAATTCAACAGAGACTGAAGAGATATGAAAGTAGTGGCAAATCGTGTAATGGCACCACGCACCAACTCTTTGTTGTTGGTGAATCTTCTCATCAAGCTAAGCACAGATGCATGACTATATATAAATTTTGTTATGCTCTTGGATGATTCAACAATATCCCTCACA
>APFE030762161.1:94102-105708 GCA_000404065.3 Pinus taeda | reverse complement strand
AACATCAAGTCAATGCAATGAGCAGCACAAGGTGTCCAAAACAAGTTAGGATACCTCTCCATAAGCATCTTGCCAGCTGCAACATAATTTGCAGCGTTGTCCGTTATGACTTGGACAACATTGCTTGGGCCTACTTCCTGAATGAAGATGTCCAACAACTCACATAATGTACGTGCATCTTTAATGTGTGCAGATGCATCAACAGATTTCATAAACATTGCCCCCTTGGACAACTAACCAAGAAGTTAAGAAGGGTCCTACCCTTCTGGTCAGTCCAACCATCTGACATGAATGTGCATCCAGTGTGTTCCCATGATGCCCTAAACTCTGCCAATCTAGCAGTGCAATCAGTCTTTTCATCTTGAAGAAGAGGCCCTCTCAATTCTGCAAAGGTGGGGGCTTTTTACCCCGGGCCAACGACAGCAACAACATCAAACATAGGTTGGTAGAATGGGTTTGTCTTGGCAATGTTGAAAGGAACATCACTCCATAGAAGACACTTACTGACTAACCTGTCAGCTTCTGCCTTTTCCTTTTTTTTCATTGATGATTTGATCCCAGGTTGTGAACTAGCTGCTGTTCTAGGAACAAAAAAAGATGAGATAGAAGGATGAGTACCCATGGGTGAGGAAGGTGATGCTGCTGTAGAAGCACTGCCACTCTCAATTCCCCCCACTCTTGAGCCCCCTACAAGTTGGTTTTTTAGTGCTGCCCTGGTGTCTTTTCCGTCCTCTTTATCCATCAATGATTGAATGGTTCGTCAGATGATTTCTGGAGTTGTATTTGTGCAAAGTTCAACATTTTTCCCCGGAATTTGCCCCAAATGGAATTTTAATCTGTTGATGCCTCCTGACATATGCTTGCCACACAACTTGCAAGTCAAATACATTCTATTGACCCCCCCAGTTTCGGGTGTAGTATCAGGCTCACCAAACTCCCACATAGCGTCCAAAATCCTTGGCATTTTGTTTTAAACTTTGAGCTTGAATTTAAAGTTTAAACTTGGGCACAAAAAAAAATTGAAACGAATTAAATTAGCAATGATCCATCAAAATAGTAGCAATGATCCATCAAAATAGTCCTAAATGATGTCCTTAAAGTTTGAAACAGATCACTTAAACAATGTATGTATGCTGATCCTATTTGGCTATATTTGACATAGAGCACAGTAGGGTTTTTGCAGGACTTTGTTCCCCACAGGTTTGTAGCAAGAACTTACTCTAAACTATTGACAGTAGGCCAAGAAAGAAGCTCAGACTCTCTAGCTGTTAGCAGGGATTAAGGCAGTGAATCTGGTTCATTTTGATTTTATACACAATATTGAATTTTCAATTTAATGACAGAACAAAATGTCACTGCAAGAAGAAGAGATTGTTTTTGAAGAAAACAATGGATTTGACAAGGACAGGTTGCTTGGTTATTTACCTTTAAAATATGTGGATGAAATAAATGAAGTCTTCCTTCAGGTATTTTAAGATGGATGGCAGAACTTATTGAATAGACTTTTGTTGATTTTCCATAATCATCAAAGAAAATTTGCTTTTGAATTAAAAATTAATTGGTTATCATAACGTTAAATATGCCTTGTTAAAATAGCTTTGTTTCTTGGATTGGAGGTGATGATTAAAGATTTATAATGCAACTGATTCAGAAAGTAAAATCCTTTTGTATGTAACATATAAGTTCAAAGTTCAAACTGTATTAAGAAGTAAAATTATGAGTAGTAAGTCCTATATCCACATGTAGATAAGATTTGGCAGATCATCAGGTTCAGATATCAATTTTAATTGTAATTGGATTACAACTTTGCATGAAGGCATATATCTAATGTTTCATTCGCTGCTATTTCATAGTTAGGAGCCTTTGTTGTTGCTGTGCTGAACTTGTTGTAGTTAAAACTTAAAATAGCTAAGATAATTTTATTAATGTCCTTGATTGACCAAAAGGGTAGGTCTATGAGAGTAAAATGTACAATGAGAGACAACTGTGGTGTTCATTGTGACAGTGATACTGCTTGATGTGAGAAACATTACACTGCTCATAACAAGCATCACCATTCTCTTTGCAACTTGTCCTAAAAAATGAAGGAAAAAGGTGAAACGTAAAGCTGGAAAGTACATTCACAAAAAAATGTAATATTCAAGAGTGAGGACTAAAACATGTTAAGGCAGTTTAAGACTTTAAGTTACAACTGATAGATGATGTTAACTTGTTACGAGTTCTGCTACACGGGTTTTTCTATTAGCGAGTTAAGGGTTTGGTCCTTGACTGAAAGTCTAAAACATTAACTGTTTAACTGTAACATACCTTGCCGGCTCCTCTCCACGCAATGGCAAAGTTGCAAACGTAAGTTGGACTTGGAACGTAACCCTCGATGAGTCGATTCTCCACAGCAGCCAAGGCCCAAAACAGTGAAAACGTATAGCAAAAAATAAACCAAAATCACCCTTTGCGACATTTTATCCACGCATAAAAAATGGATGCTGATTTTTTCCATCGACTACCGATTAAATCGGGATTATTTCGATAAAATCGCGATTTTTTCATTTATGAAGAAATCGCCAAAAAGTCGCCCGATTTAATCCTTTCGCCCAAAAAATCGTGAATTTAGGAATAAATTGCGATTTTTTTGAGACTTTTTCCACACTGGTCTTGATCTCTCAGTCCATTGGCTGCCATCTCTGCCAAATAGAAATGTCGAATAGCCTCATCTCTTCTTTGCGCAGTACTGGACTAGCCTACGCCCTCCCTTCTGGAGCTTGTAGATCTGCCCCTCTTCGCTGCTGCTCAGCTAGTGAGAATTCAGACTCCTTGGCTAGAAGTCCTCTGAGGAAGAATTCCCTCAACACGTCTCTCTCTTCCCTCTGACGTCTTTCTGCCTAGCAATTGCCTGCAGAAAACTACGTCCCACCATAAAAACCTCTTTTCGCTGAAGCTTCTGTTGTGTTGCTCCCTCTGCAACTGACAGATTTTGATATGTAAATCTTACCTCTTTGTCGACTCACTTGGAGAGAGATTTACCATGAAAATCTAGCCCTCTTGGCCTGAACTGCTCAAACCCTCTGGAGATTCGAATTGCTGCCTCTACAGGAATTTCGAATTCCCTTCTTCCTTCAGCGCTGGGTTTTCTGGCTTTGTTCTTCTTGCTTCACCTGCACCTTTGATACCATGTGAAAATTCTTAAACCCGTAATCCCTACTGCAACAAATTGATGTTACTTCTCCTACTTGTTAATCCATACAAGTTATTTACTGTGTTCTATCGTAAATATTGAAGTAAATACAACTACAACATTCACTATTTAAAATAATATACTAAAACAAGAAACTGAACGGGAAAAAGATACAACACAATGACACAGTTATTTTTGGACAAATGTCCCCAGAAAGACCCAATGTGGGAAAACCTATGCAGCAACTCTGAGGGTTTTCTTATTATGCGGTAGTAAATCTGAGTACAATTCGTTGGAAGCCCAACTGGCTATTCGATACTGAGAGAGACTGGACAAAACAAATAGTGAGATGATCTCACCCTGTCATTGAAAGAATCTGACCTTGATCTTGCTGGAAGAAGGCTCTGCGTCCCTTCTGCATCAACCTCTACGCATATCTGCATCAACCCTACACAGTCTTTGCATCACCTCAGCTGGGGACTGTGCTGCTCTTCCTCTGGATCTTCTACTGCCCAGAAACTTCGATTTCCAGCCTCCCGGTCTCACAGTCCGACTCTCGGCTTCTGAAACTCGATTTCCTCAGTAGGACTTCGATCTTCCTGTAGGTTCTGTGCTACCACTGCGTCAACTCTGTGTGGGCTAGCATCAACCTCTCTCTGGGGCCCTTTCTGCCTTGTACTCTTCGGCCCAAGAAAACTTCCCTCTTCTGGATACTATCTCTGCCCCTCGTTGCAAAAGATCACTATCGAAAATCTCTTCGGCAGTGGCTTTGCTTTAGAAAATCGAACTTATGATCTCTCCTCTGTGTGTTCTCCAAGTGCCCCTCAAGCCTCTTCTTATATCTTTATGTTGGACAACCAATGACCCAGATTAACTTCTAATCAATGGCTTATATCATTTTGTCTTGATCCTCGTCTTCTTCTAGAAGTTACACCCACAATTAGATTAATAGCCTTTAATTATTTTAATTTCCTAAGTTTAGACTTAGTGTCCCATTAAAAAAATTAATTATTCTAATAAAACTATCTCCGGGTGGAATTTCCCAAAATGATTTCTGCTTATTGGAGAATACATGTGTCTAAGCCTCCCTTCCAAATTTGAGGCTTAGAGCACATCCGATGCTACTAGAAATCAACAAGACAACTCAATTAAGTTAATTGATCAATAATTAAAAAAATGCCTAAGTCTAACCTAGGAAAATTGATTAATTAACAAAAATTAATTGAGAAAGATCGAGAAAGCTTTAGAGACTCACATGGATCAAGTCAAATATGATCTTAGCTGTTGATAACGATTTAATCATTGTCATTGGTGTTCCAACAAGAGATTATAAGAGTAGATCGATGGGGATGGAGATAGACACACTTGAGCACATCAAGCAAGAGGGAGAGCAAGTTCCTTGGGCAGATCGAGCTATCTAGTGCAATGATTCAGCAGGAAGAAGAGCACGAGCCAGAGCAACAATGAGAGGGAGCAATAGAGAAAAATTCCGGAGGAATTTCTTAGTGATTTCTAGTTCTAGAGAGCCAACAGAGAGGAGGTCAAAATGTTTTATAGAGAAGCCATCCAGATGGTGCGAGTTAGCCAGATTAGCAGAACAAATTGTTGGGAAGAGGTTAGATGAGCTTCTAGAGGCCGGGAAGTCATTCCGGAAGACAACAAAAATTTCCAGTGGCAGGAGAAGGCTATACGACTAGTTTAGGAGCAGTTCCAGAGGCCATACGAACTGCACAGGCCAGGAGTGCGAGTAACCAGTTTGGCAGTGCGAGCAGGCCAGAGGGAGGCTCAGTGATTTTGCAGAAGCAAGAAATTTTCCCCAAATTATTTTGCCGAGATTTTGCTGGAGGATTGCTAGTTTGGCATCCATATATTGTACTCAAATTTTACTGCTGTATAATAATAAAATAAATCCTCATTTGCTGCACCAGTTTTCCTTTCATGGTTTTTCCGGGGACTATCATTCAAAAATATTGGTGTCATTTTTATTATGTGTGCATCAATTTTCTCAGTTCCAGTTTATTTTCTGCAGCGCAATTTTATTGTGAAGAATTGTAGTGTGATTTATTCGTTATTTGCCTTAGCAAATAAACTGGTAATTAATCAGTTAGAAGAATAAATTTCCTGTTGCTGCAATTTAAGGAAATTTCACAAATCACAAGTGCAAGCCTCATGTAACATGAAGGCCCAGGGGTAACAGGTACACTAATAAAATTACTTTCAATTTTAATATATTGTATTGTTCTATATGTCTCCTATCCATTAATGATATTTTTTAGAGTTTATGCTTATTCTTAAATTAGAGAGCCCCCACATTTTAAAATCCAGATACTATTCTTTTTTTTTTGTTTTTTTCTCCAAATATGGTGTTCATATTGCTTGTTAGGACTTGCTTTGGAGTGTGTTTTCTACATAATTACCCTTTGGTTGATTTTATTTGCAGATGTACACATTTTTCTCATTATTGATCAAGTTCTGTATTTTTTGATTCTTGAATAGTAGGAGACAACGAGATCAGTTGTGTCTATCAAGGATATTGAAGTGCCAAATCCGAAGACAGTTAGCCAGTCATCAACATCAGAAGTAGCAGAAGCAATAGAGGAAGGCACAGGTTCAGGCTTTGTTTGGGACAAGCTAGGTCATATTGTATGGTCTCTTCTTTTCATACTGGTGGTTCTGCATGTATCATTAATTTTTTACTTTTTAGGATAGCTACTGTTATTACCAGTGAACAGGCTACATACTAGCATGTCTATCTCCAATTTATTAGTATTCTCGTCTCTTTAGCTTGATTCTCAAATCAAACTTTTTGTTTATCTTTTACTTATTTTGTCACTCCATGGAGTTCACTTCATAACCATTCTGAACCCAAAGTTCTATATTGATAAGGATTTCTGTTGATGTACAAGGCAACAGGTTACAAATTATCACGTTGTTGCTAAACTGGCTTCAGACACAACAGGTCGGCAAAAGTGTGAGGTTTGCAGATACCAGATGTTTTGAAACTTTAGAGTATCTTCTTGTTTGTATTACCCTGCAGCATCACGTGATCTAAGTTTGATACTTTAAAATTTTGTTTTCACTCCTTTCCATTTTGGATGCATAGGTATCACTTCTAGATACAGATGGCAATGCATTTGTGAAGGACGGACAACTGGTTGGCATTGATGCTGCACATGATTTAGCTGTTTTGAAGGTATTTAGCTTTGGTCCTAAACTTGCCTTTCTTTTCAAGATTGTTTTGGAGTTTACTGATAAGATTTTGTTTCCATTTTAAGGTTGATGTTCCAGAGGAGTATCTTAAGCCAATCATGCTTGGTAGTTCCCAAAGTTTGCGAGTAGGACAGAGCTGCTTTGCCATTGGAAATCCCTATGGATATGATCACACACTAACAACGGGGGTATGTCTTTGTCCCTGCTCATAATTTAGAAATATATTAGAAGCACAACTTTCTGGCAAAACGCATATATTGCTATTCATTTTCAATATATAACACATATATATCTTCATAGGGATCATTGAGGCTGTTGCTATATGGTGATTTTGAAATGAAATTTGCAAACTAATAGTAGGATTTATCCTCACAGAGCATGAGTACAGGTTATCTCATTTATAGGAGATAAGCTGTATGTGGAAGCATGTAAAATGAATATCCATTAATATACTCATAGCTAATTTTGGCTTAGACATGGAATAGAACATGCTTTCAGATAAAAAAATGTTTAGTAGCTTTTACATCTCAACAACTTGGCATTCATCACAGGATTGTAGATGCTAAAACGTAGTCTGCTGCAATGACTATCCAAATTAAACTCACAGTGAATGTTCCTAACTTCAAGATTCAATGATAATGGGAAATAAGAGTGATGCATGCACATTGCAGATAACTCTTTGCCTGCTAACAATTTAGTCTACATACTATAGTTATAATTTTAGAATAACTAGAAAGCTACCCCAGTATAGTTCTTACATGTTATTAATAGCTTAACGACTTCTCCTACAAACTCTGAACTTCCTATTGTTGTCTTGTATAAAATACCTCAATAAGCAATTAGCAAACTAAAATATAAACATTGCTATCAATATTCATGAAGTTGAACATTTTATGGTTGGTAACAAGATTCTTACATTCAGTTTTTGGTGGGAAAGACATGCAAAAGATGTACAAGCTACAACCTCTTAATTAAATAAGATAATTAGAAATTTTAGTAATGTCCTCAAGTGGCCAAAGAATATGTCAATGGGACTAGATATTACAACTTATCACAAACATAAAGTATGTGAAATTTCCTTGATTGCAGTTACTAGGTATTATTCTCCTAACTTGTATAGTTTATATGTCTTTTCTAAATTAATTTACGCCAAATAACAAAGAATCCATTACTACAATTTTCACAAATAAAAATGTTGTGAAAAATAAAATACTGGAACTGAGAAAATAATGCACACACAATAAATCTGACACCAATATTTTTGGACAAAATGCCCTTGGGAAAAACCTTGAAGGGAAAACTAGTGCAGCAGATGAGGTTTTATTATTATTACTCTTCAACTATTTGATAGTACAATGATTTGCTTCCCTGATATTGAAAAAGATTCGAAAAATACTGATCTCCACTGCCAAAATAATTTGGAGATTCAAAATCTCCTTTGCAAACCAACTCGACCTCCTCCTAGCCACTCTCACTTCCTCTTGGCACTCAAACTGTCTGCCTGAAATGCGCACTACTGGCTGAGGATAATTCACACAACCCTGGGAACCCTTCCGTGGAAGTCGTTTTGCCTCCAGCACTAATCTTGGCCCACTCGCTCTGCCTCTGGAAGATAGATCTAGCTCTAGCTCTATGAAACGAGCTCCTCTACAACATGCACTGTCAAACTTGCTACTCGAACTAGCTGAATGTGACCTCCCTCTGCAAATAAATCGACCTCCTTCTTTCCTCTGGAAACTAGAAATCACTACAAATTTTTTGGAGAAAATTTCCTCCCAAATCTCTGCAGAAACCTCATTGCTTTTTGTCTCCCTAGCTTCAACTAAACTCTTGCTGAATCACTTCAACTGGGTAGTCGAATTGCTCAAAATGTCTAGTGTCTTCTCCGAACCCCATCGACTTGCTCTTATAATCTCCCGTTCAGCAATGAACGACCATGATCACATCTCAGTCGATGGCTAAGATCATCTTGACTCCTTCAAGTGACTTTTCCGGAAGTCTCTAGAGCAAAATCAATTTTTCTCTATTTATCTGATTTAATTAACTAGTTTTCCTAAGTTAGAATTAGGAAATATTTAATTATTGATCAATTAATCTAATTGTGGTGTTTCTAAGGCTTTTCTTGCGAAACATTTTCTGGGTTTTGAAGATCTCATGTTCCTTAGCCTCTTAGACACCATAGAGACTAGACCACCTGTTTGTTGCTACCAAAAACGAACACTCCCTCTTAGGGGGGAAGGTGTTCTCCACTACTCCCATCTTATCCTTGAAGTAGACAAACTTGTGAAAATTTCAAAATAGAAATCCTACTGCAGTGATAATATTATTTCTTCTACTTGTTAACTCAGAAATAAATTATTCATAGTGCTCTTACGGTGAATATCAAAATAAATTCTACTACAGTCTTCACAAATAAAATTTTGAAAGCAAATGCAATAAGGACACAAGAATAACCACAATGACACGGTTATTTTTGGACAATCGTCCCCAGAAAAACCCAATGTGGGAAAACCGGTGCAGCGGATGAGGGCTTCTTTATTATTCTTCAACAAAAATCTCTTGTACAATATACAACCAACATAATAGCAGTGAGAAAATTTACAGACGATTCTTGACAAATCTTTGATCTAGGAGAAGTGCTCCTCAGCCCTCTGAATCCCTCTACGTCACTTTTCCTCACGCTGGCCCAGTGTCAGACTGTTCACACAGTCCCAGCATTAACCTACCCTGCACTGCCTCTTTCTGTGTCACACTTCTGCGTTGGCTCTCCTTACTCTGCGTCTTCTTGCCTTGTACCTCCCAAATGATGTTGATGCCCTCTCTCTTTCTCACCTGCAACTCTCCCTCTGATTCAATTTTCTCTTGCCGAACTTCGACCAGTGAAAAAAATCGATCTTACTCGGGTAACTGAGTATCTTCCTCTGGTGTGTTCTCCAAGTGCCCATCAAGCCTCCTCTTATAATCCTCTCGTTGATCAATCGGCCCAAATTAGATCCGAATCAATGGCTAGGATCATATTGAATTGATCTCTGCCTTCTTTTAGAATTTTCACCCACAGTTTAGATTAATACCCATTAATTATTTTAATTTCGTAAGTTGAGACTTAGGGTCCCATTAAAAATAATTAATTATTTTAATAAAACTGTCTTCGGGTGAAATTTCCCAAAACAATTTCTGAATATTGGAGAATGCATGTGTCTAAGCCTCCCTGCAAATTTTGACACTTAGAGCACATCTGATGCTACTAGAAATCAACACTCCCTCTTAGCGAGGAATGTGCTCTAGCAATGCAATTTACTGAAGCATCACCCTATCTTCATAACATCATCCTCTGCACTGCTGATGTCTGACTTGCTGTTCATGAACTACTACGCAAATGCTACATCTGTACCGCTGCTGACCCTGCCACTGTCAACATTACATCCGTACTGCAACTTTTTCTGAATTTCTACATCCGTGCTGCTGGTGGCACTGCCACTGCCAACTGCCTTTGCACTGCAAACTGCTATTGCTACTGAAACAGATTCTCTACCATACCCACGCGTTCTCTGGACTGAGTGAACTTGGCCCTTCCGAGAGCCTTTGTGAGTATGTCTGCTACCTGATCTCCTGTGGGGACATACTGTAGTTGTATAGCCCCACGCTAAACACAGTCTTTGATAAAGTGACATCTGATATCTAAGTGTTTTGATCGATCATGAAATACTGGATTCTCAGAGAGTTTGATACAACTCTGATTATCACAATAAACCTTGGTCGCTTCTATCCTTTTTTTGAACAAGCTCACAAGCAATTTTCTAAGCCATATAGCTTCGCATGTAGCTTTGTTGGCTGCGATATATTATGCTTCTACTGAGCTCAGAGCTACCGATTTCTGCTTCCTGCTGCACCAAGATATCATCCCTAATCCAACGCTGAAGCAGTACCCTGAGGTACTTTTTCGGTCTACTGAACTACCTGCCCAATCTCCATCTGTGAACCCATTCAATCTGACATCCTCCCCTCAGGAGTATTTCAACCCATATCCGACTGTTCCGTGCACATACCTAAGAATGTGTCTAGCTGCTGCCCAATGCACCCTTTTTGGTTTCACCATGAACTAACTAAGAGTGTTGACAACAAAACAGATGTCCAACCTAATGTTGACCAGATACATGAGCGGCCCAATGAGCTGCCTGTACAAGGTGGGGTCTACTTCCTTGTCTCCTGATGCATCAATTTTCTTCCAGTTGGTGATCATGGGAGTAGCCATGGGTAGACAATCCTGCATTCTAAATCTCTTCAGAATTTCTATAGCATATCTTCCTTGTCCAAGGAAGTTCTCCCCATTTTTCTGCCAAACTTCTAATCCTAGAAAATAATGCATCAACCCCCATGTTCTTCATGTCGAATTCAGCCTCAAGATTCTTCTTGCAATCCTGTATGAGCCTAGATGACCTAGTTAGGAACAAGTCATCTACATATAATACTAGAATAAGTGGCTCATTCTCTACCATCAAATAGTAGATATTGGGATCAACACCACTCTTGACAAATCCCAACTGCATCAAGTAACTATCAATCCGACCATACCATGCTCTGGGTGCGGCGTGCCTGCTTGAGCCCATACAGAGCTTTGTTTAATCTGCAAACATGAGTTCTCTTCTCATGACTTTCGAAGCCTTCGGGCTGTTCTATATACACCTCATCTTCTATCACCCTGTTCAAGAATGTTGTCTTGACATCCATCTGGTGAATTTCCCATCCCATTTGCGCTGCTAGGGATATAACGGATCTGATAGAGGTGTTTAAGTATGGGGGATTACGCAGTGCATTATATTAGATAGCATTTTGGGATTCAACTGCGTTAAGTAAGTCATTCAAACGTATGACCATTTCCATGAGAGGTAGTCGTAACTGACTAATTTCTCATGATTTTTGAATAGTTCACTTAGCACTCATTGCATCGGGTGATGCTCACAGGGGTGAAGAAGTGGGATTGAAACTAGTGAAATGTGGAGAACGAATCACATAGCATCAATCATCACTTCCGGGGCTTGCACCCGGTAACCAGGACTTCCCAGGAGGTCACCCATCCCAGAACTCCTCTGTCTCAAGCGCGCTTAACTGTGGAGTTTTTCCACGATCAAGCCCACTTAGCTTGCTGCCCCATTTGCAAAACCTTAGCAAGTATTGTGCCTCATGAACCATTCAAGTAGAGATCCCTTGACTCTTTTTGAATTTA
>APFE030762161.1:74254-94082 GCA_000404065.3 Pinus taeda | reverse complement strand
TTTCACTAGTTTCAATCCCACTTCTTCACCCCTGCGAGCATCACCCGATGCAATGCGTGCTAAGTGAACTATTCAAAAATCATGAGAAATCAGTCAGTTACGACTACCTCTCATGGACATGGTCATACGTTTGAATGACTTACTTAACGCAGTTGAATCCCAAAATGATATCTAATATAATGCACTGCGTGATCCCCCATACTTAAATTCAAAAAGAGTCAAGGGATCTCTACTTGAATGGTTCATGAGGCACAATACTTGCTACAGTTTTGCAAATGGGGTAGCAAGCTAAGTGGGCTTGATTGTGGGGAAAACTCCACAGCTAAGCGTGCTTGAGCCAGAGGCGATCTGGGATGGGTGACCTCCCGGGAAGTCTTGGTTACCGGGTGCAAGCCCCGGAAGTGATGATTGATGCTATGTGATTCATTTCACTAGTTTCAATCCCACTTCTTCACCCCTGCGAGCATCACCCGATGGAATGAGTGCTAAGTGAACTATTCAAAAATCATGAGAAATTAGTCAGTTACGACTATCTCTCATGGAAATGGTTATACGTGAATGACTTACTTAACGCAGTTGAATCCCAAAAATGATATCTAATATAATGCACTGCGTAAATCCCCATACTTAAATTCAAAAAGAGTCAAAGGATCTCTACTTGAATGGTTCATGAGGCACAATACTTGCTAAGGTTTTGCAAATGGGGTAGCAAGCTAAGTGGGCTTGATTGTGGGGAAAAACTCCACAGTTAAGCTTGAGCCAGAGGAGTTCTGGGATGGGTGACCTCCTGGAAAGTCCTGGTTACCGGGTGCAAGCCCCGGAAGTGATGATTGATGCTATGTGATTCGTTCTCCACATTTCACTAGTTTCAATCCCACTTCTTCACCCTTGTGAGCATCACCCGATGCAATGAGTGCTAAGTGAACTGATAGAGGTGTATCGAGTAACTGGGGCAAAGGTATCTTCATAGTCTATTCCTTCTTTCTAAGCATACCTCTTTGCCACGAACCTAGCCTTGTACTTCTCTATACTGCCATCTACATCATACTTGATCTTGTAGATCCATCGTGATCCTACAACTGATCTATCTTTTGGTCTAGGTACTACTTCCTAGACATCATTCATCATGATAGAATTGTATTCTTCTACGATGGCATCCGGCCATACTTGGTGTTGAACAACTTCTGAAAGCTAGATGTTGGCTTGTTGGGGCCTGACCTAGGTTCAAAGGTGATTTAGCCAAACAAATCCCGGTACTACTGGCCCTTTCGGCAACAGTCCGTAGAGCGCGGACTGAGGTCTCACTCGAAGTAGTATGGGAGGGTGCTAGAACCAGGTTTCCGCACCCTGGAGATGTTTGATGATTTCAAGTGGTCTGCGGTTTGACCCTGCGCGCAAGTCACTACGTGCACTTACCCGTACCTTGCAGTCTGAGATGCTGCCTTTGCGCAACCCTACTTGGGGGCCGAACGCTGTTATTACCCAAGTCTTTATTAGTATCCCACTGTTAGTTGATTAACTTAGCTTATTTGTATGCGTTTAAGTTATACTTAGCAATATAAACCCTTCATACACGTGCGCGCAATAAATAAATAGTATATTTGTGATTTACATTAACTATACATTAATCCAAGAACAGATACATGAATTGGTAACAAAACCTTTCTTTATTAATCTCTTTTTCGTGTACAGACTCGACTTCGCCCTGCGCACTCAGCTATAGGGGTCCGTGCACTCAGCTGCGGATTACTAGGCCTCTGTGCACTCAGCTGCAGAGCCTTCTCCTACTGTATGACCCAAGACACACTTAGACACTTAGACTCTTTCTCTTTGCTTCTACTTCCTTCGTTCCTTCTTTACACTTAGAGCCTCGCTCTATTTATACAATCCCATGGTTCGCAGACCATGGGTAGGTCGACATTACATTACAAATTAGGGCGGACAACCCTATGACTCTATCGTACATTTTGCACTCTGCGCCCGTAAGTCGCGGGGTCTTTACAACAATATTCGGTCAAAACTTGGGCTTTGAGCCCCAAAACATGCCTCGGGGGGATTCCATGCCCAACAGCCCCCCAACACAAACATCGTGACTCGCCCTCGAGTCACTCGGTCGGTGCGACGATCTTGGCATGGAGTCCCTCCAGCTGTTCTCAAACTGTGCTAAGATCCGCAACGCACTGAGCTGCTGCTTGCTGTATCTGCTGCATCCTCTGTTCTGAGACCTCCATGTTTGGGGTGCTTCTCTGCATTAACGTGTTCATCCCCTCTATGTGAACGAGCTTTCCTTCGATGTTTGTCGTGATAGTGAAAGCCTCGTCGATCCATGGCTGGACGCGCGCTTTGAGAACTGCCTCCTTATGTCGCGCCGTGTCCACCTGCTCCTTCAGTGCCTTAGCTTGTTGCATCCTCGCAAGCCGCTGAGTGAGGACTATAGTCTGTGTAGTTCCTCGGACACTGTCGTATTGCTGCTGGAGTTCCCGCGCAGAGTTGTGAGGACCTCAAGTGCTTGCTCCAACAAAGTGGTACAGTGTTGCACTGCACCTCCAATTTCTTCTAATCCCGCTGCGATAGTGCTAGCGTGCTGTTCTCGGACCTCCGGGAGAGTGGAAGGTTGCGCCTTTAACCGCAGCTTGGCAATCTGAAGATTCAGCTCCAGCTGAACCTTGGTCGTTTCTTCTCTAGCTTCACGGACTCCGGTTGCCAACCTGTGGATCCGCACCTCTACTAGTAGATCTGCTGGAATGGACAACTCCGGGATGCATTGGCAAGCGTCGCCTACCACCTGCACCAACTGTTGATTCTGCAACACCAATTCGTCGCGCTGCAAACTGAGCTGTTCCATGTTTATCTTTTGTTTGCTGAGAACTTGGATCGCCCGGCTCTCCCTAATGCGTAGCTTTGATGTTATCCCATCCTGTAGCATATACAGTATCTCACGCGAGAGGGCAGCCAAATTAAGGCCAAGGCCTTTCATCATGTTAACCAAAAAACTTTCGGCCTCATTCACCGCTACTAGGGCCCCTTCCGGCAACACTATTGTGTTTTCCATTCATGGGTGCAACGTCTGTTCTGCTGCCGAGGATCCTGCTGCGAGGTGGGTGGAAAGGGTACCCACCTGAGGGGAACGCACCTGTAACTCCTGTCGCTGCGCCCTAAGGACCTCCAACATAGTCTGGTGCTCCTGCATAAAATCCTGAAGAGCCTCATTTGTGACATCGCGAACCGTCTCACCAATGTCATGGAGGTCACCTTCGGTTAAGGTGATCGGGTTAATGGCCAACTTCGAGGCCTGGACCTTCTTCCTCAGTATTGCTCTCTTTGCCGTGTGTGGGCGCTTCAGCTGTGTGGACGCGGTCCCTGGGTCCGTGCTCCCTTCTGCTATTTCTGCTTCCTCTGACTCCTGCCCCTGCGAGGACGTTGCTTGGCCCTCATGCACCTTTGCGGTTGCTGCCCTCTGCTGCAGCTGCTACTTCTGCTGCCTTCTTTTGCTCGACGACTTTCTGTGCCGCTTCGCGTGCTGCCCTTACCTCAGCTGCTACTGTTTCCTTCCGCCTATTTTCGCGCAACTTGTCATTGTCCTTCGTCTTCTACGTTGCCGCCTTCTCAAGTTCTACAAGATCTGGGGCGTGCCATTTCAGAGGCCATGTCTCCAAGACAGTAAAAATGGCGTTGTCAATGGCTACAAAAGGTAGCTTCGTCAACTGCTTCGTCGGATCCTTACGCGCCCTGATAAAAATGTTGTGCATATCAACTTTAAAGTTTGCAAAACTCTGCGGGCTGTTGTACAGTGTGGGTGACAGGTGCAGCTTCCGGTTGATCCACATCCGGATGTTCATCTCCATGAGCACCCAGAAGATTTTGGTGTCGCATATTCTTTTCGCGTCCTTCGTGGCCCAGAGCGAAGCATACTTTGCGGCCTTTGGTAAATCTCTGTCAATTGGGGGGAATTGATTGTCCTCCGACAGTTCCCCCGCTACGAGAACTATGGATAACAACAACCACGCATAGTGGTAGGTTTTACCTTGCTCCTGGGCTTCGCGACAATTTTCCAAGAATTCCTTGTAGAGGAATTCAGAGCAGTTGAACTGGAACCCCTTCGCGCACTGCTCGGCCAATGCGACCACCGGCGCTGGTACCTCATTGGCGTGGCACTTCCTCATAACTTTGCTGGCCAGGATTTGGGTTGCTACGCATATCCCTTTGTCCTTGATGCTGGAGATGGCGTAGCCTCTCTTCTTCTTCTCCAGCTTGTATTTCATCTTCATGGATTTTGCAAGGGCCAAATCACTGCCCTTTCCTTCGGCTATGGTTGCGGGGTCCTTTCCTTTGCAGGGGAGCCAATAAATGCAGTGAATTAGGTCCGCCGTAATGGGGATAGGCTCCTCCAGCCATAGATACCCATCATGCACCAGGCAAAGTAGTTGCTTGATGATGAAGATGATTATGGGCGTGTGGTGGAAATGCGGCACCCATAATAAGTTCAACAACCTAACCTTTTCCAATTCATGCAGCCACTTCCGTGTCTCTAACGTTGTTACCACACTCGCGTTGTTCTGCTTCATGAGATTCCTGGTCTCCAGGTGAGGGAATTTCTCGCCGTCAGTGAGGTCCCAATCTTCGAACTTCATGGTTGGCATATGACCCAAGTGCGGGCCTTCAAACACAAGGCCGTTTGGGAGGAGCGGGGTTTGAAGTGAACTCTTGGTTTCTTCCAGGTCCTTGGGCACTTTGGCCTTCCCTTTTCGCGGGGGGGATATATACAGGCAGTTTTGTCGCAAAGGGTGTAGGTTGAATATCCTCTTCCATGCCTTCGTCTTCTTCCTCTGCGATGATAAGGGCCTGCAAATCTTCTTCTTCCTCATTTGTGTCTATCGTGACAACTTTCCCCTTCTCTTCCATTGATAGTTTGTTGTGCAGCAGGTTCCTTGGGGACACATACGGGAGCCATTGCCTGCTTATCCTTCTTGGGTCATGGTGTACGCGGTGATTTGTGGATCTTTGCCACAACCCCGACATCTTCTGGAACATCCTCCACAATTGGGGTTTGCGTGGCCTCGCCGACGGTTACCTCTTCAATTCCCAAACCATCCTTAGTTGCGGTCATCGTATCTAGGTTGTATTCTGTCACTCGCGAATTCACGGGCTCAATTATCACTTGGCGCTCAATGCTCAGTGCTCTGCTCAATCGCTCAATTCTCAAATGACCAAGTGTTGTTTGCTGGGCAGCCCTTTGTGTTTTATAGCGCCTTTTGAATTCGAATTTGATCGTTCCCCACAATTCCAGTCCATTAATGCTTTCTTGGCAGTAGATTTTCCCAAATCTTGCCCATAAATCGCGTCTTAAATGCCCGCCGCCCGCTCCATTTGGCCTCAAGTCGCACATCCAATCGTGAATAGTGACCTCAACGGTCACTTTCTGGCCAATCTGCGCGGTAGCGCAGCCCTCTGTGCAGACGCGGACCCTGTGACGCTTTGCTTCTGTGCGCATCCCCAATATCGCGCAGTTCCTGGGCAGAATGGTTTATAGTCCCGCGCTTCCTTTCAACTGCCTGGAGCGCTAAGACTGTCCTTCTCGCGGCTAGTTAGGTGGTCGCACCACTCGTGTGGGACTCCATCCCGTCCTCCACCATGGTTCGCAGAGAATCCCCACCTTCCATTGTTGTGGTCGGCATCGCGCACTTTACTACTTGCAATGTACTACCTTGGTCACTTTGTTTGGCGATATGCGGTCCAAGCCAAGGCAACAGACTAATCAATTCACGACGATAGTGCTCAAACTTGTCAGTATGATCGTATGCACCTTGCCTTACCATCCTAGGTTTTTCGACGAAGAACGCTTTATCTTGTCCTCCAGCTTCTTGACCTTCGCGTCCATCATAACACTTTTCTTCCTTAATCGTACCCTTTCTTTTTCAAGTTCGTGGAGTCTAAAGTTTCCCTGTCGGATTTCTTACTCAAGTCCTATATTTTCTGTTTCTCACGGCTGTGTGATTCCTTCGTTCCGGGCTTCACGGACCGTCGTATCTATGGGTGCTGCTATGTGCGCACTAGGCTTCGCATGCTCCATAGGGATTACAGTCCCTGCGTCATCAACTTCGGAAGTGCTTGCATGGTCAGGGTTTTTCATATGGTCCTATAAGCCCATAGCCGCTGGTATGCGCAGGTCCCAGTCAGTGTGTTTCACATGGTGGACCGTGTTCAACAATTCGCACACCTTGTCAAAGGCTTCCCCATGGACAATATTTGGTGCGCTTGGTCTTATCATACTTTGTCTTTCGCGCCCTCGTCTTGCCTGCTCCTGCTTGTTGTTCCTGTTTTCTGTCATGAGAACGGTGTATGTTCGTGTAGGTTGCGTACCATACGCTTGTACCCATCTGGAGAGGTGGGCGCTACGGCTGTTTCGTCCATCATACCCGGCTTTTATCTGCATCTGAGGCTTTCCAAACTGCATGAACATCATCCTTTTGCATCCCTGCTAGTTCCTAAAATTTCGCTGGTGCGTACCCCACCACCTTGCAGGCGTAGCGCGCAGTACCTATTTCAGAGGATCGAACCACTGCTGTTCTGGCACCTCTCTTCCAAATTTGTTCAGGAAATCATCCACCGCTGTCAACCCGTCATACATAGGTAGATCCCTTACTTCTGTGGTCACGCAGGGCAGTGATCTTACCATCATGTTGCAATTGAGCGTGGTTACCTCGTGTAACCGGTTCTGCCATCGTTCTATTTCCTTGTTCGAATCTGATGTGCAGGAGCTTTCGCGCTCCCACGAAATCCTGCCACCTGCTGTAGGATTCACCCAGTCCTGTTCCCGAGCGGTTATCTTGTAGATATAGCCTAGATCGTCGTCGCTCTCGTCGTTGCGCACTGGCTCTGTGTAGTGTGATCCTTCCGTAGGGTCTAAAGGTACCACTACGTGCAGTGATCGAGCGAATGGTCCACAGTGTAAGCGATCTTATCTTCCGATGCTTCTAGTGTGTGCACCAACTCTGGATTCCACACAATAGGTTTGTCGAGCCTACACCTTCCCTGACTGTCTGCTAGCTTCGCAATCCACTCGTACAACTCAGAGGGGAAGGATGCAAAGAAAAATTTGTGGATTTCTGTATATAAGTAGCGCTCTAACCACTATTCCTTTGATACTTGCAGATTCCTGTTTTCCTATGTCGCGAACTCGTGAATTTTTTTGTCCAACTACCCTTCAATTTCTTTCTTTGTCAGATTCTAGTGACACGACATCAAACATCACTTATGCAGATCCCGGTCTCAGCAACGAAACCATTTGTTGGTTTGTTGGGGCTTGACCCAGGTTCAAAGGTGATTTAGCCAAACAAATCCCTGTACTATTGGCCCTTTTGACAACAGTCCGCGGAGCGTGGACTGAGGTCTCACCCAAAGTAGTATGGGAGGGTGCTAGAACTAGGTTTCTGCACCTTGGAGATGTTTGATGATTTGAAGTGGTCCCTGGTTTGACCCTGCGCACACGTCGCTATGTGCACTTACCCGTACCTTGCAGTCTGAGATGCTGCCTTCGTGCAGCCCTACTCGGGGGCCGAACGCTGTTATTACCCAAGTCTTTACTAGTATCCCACTGTTAGTTGATTAACTTAGCTTATTTGTATGCGTTTAAGTTATAATTAGCAATATAAACCCTTCATACACGTGCACCCAATAAATAAACAGTATATTTGTGATTTTCATTAACCATGCATTAATCCAAGAACAAATATATGAATTGGTAACAAAACCTTTCTTTATTAATCTCTTTTACGGGTACAAACTTGACTCCACCCTGCGCACTCAGTCGCAGCGGTCCGCGCACTCTACTGCGGACTACTAGGCCTCTGCGCACTCAGCTGTAGAGCCTTTTCCTACTCTACGACCCAAGACACACTTAGACACTTAGACTCTTGCTCCTCGCTTCTACTTCTTTCGTTCCTTCTTTACCCTTAGAGCCTCGCTCTATTTAGTAGGCCGACATTACATTACAAACTAGGGCGGACAACCCTATGACTCTATCATACATTTTGCGCTTCGTGCCTGTAATTCGCGGAGTCTTTACAACAATATTGGGTCAAAACTTGGGCTTTGAGCCCCAAAACATGCCTCAGGGGGATTCCATGCCCAACACCAGAGGGTTCTTCAACCTGAGCTACCAATCCCTGATATTTGTCAGGTTGCCTACACTGCCTTTTCTCAGTTCTAGGAGCTCCAACAAACTCCTCTGTGTCTCTCAGTGTTTGTCGTACTTCTCTGTTGGTTCTACCACTGGTGGTGGGAGGCTTAATCAACTCCTCCTCTGGATCTCGTTGTTCCATCTGCTGAGAACGATCTGGATTTCCTCCTTCAGAGGAGATACTGGTACTGGTCACTGTACTCGATCTAGGTGTCTGTCCTCCTGCCTGTCCTCCTTGCCCCCCCCTGTTGCTCCTGGACTAGTGGAACATCTCCTAAATGATCTTCTGCAGGCATCTCACGAGATTTTCTGAAAGCTCTGTCCTCCATGAACTTTGCATCTGTCTTACTACAATCTTCTTGCTGCTAGATATGTAGATTCTGTATGCCTTTGAGGTCTCGCTATATCCTACAAGATACCCTTTTTCTGTAGTCTAATCCAATTTACTACGCTTTTCGTCTGGAATGTGATAATAAACCACGCTTCTGAATATCTTGAGATGGCTGACTTCCGACTTCTTCCCTTTGAAGACCCCTTCGGGCGTTTTCTTCCTTAATGCTCTATGAGGAGTTCTATTCTAGATATACACTACTGTGTTGGAAGCTTCTGCCCATAGATACCTAGGTAGGTCCTGATCATACAACATAGCTTTGGCTGCCCCAACAATAGTCCTAAATTTTTCGTTCTACTACTCCATTTTGCTCCGGATTATATGGAGTTGTCCACTCCCTTTTGATGCCTTCCTTTGCGCAAAAATTTGTGAAGTCTTTGTCCATATATTCTCCACTATTATCTGAACACAGTGCCTTTATCTTTTTTCCCTGTCATATTTTCAACAAGAGCTTTAAACTATCGGAAACATCAAAGACCTCATCCATGGTCTTTAAGAAATAGATCCAGGTTTTTCTGGAGTGATCATCAATAAAGGTGACAAAGTATTTGCTACCACTAAGAGCTCTTGTGGACATAGGACCACAGATATCTGAGTGTATCAATCCTCATACACATTCTGCTCTATTGTTACTTCTAGAAAAAGCCACTTTAGCATACTTCCCTAGTACACACCCTTTGTATAAGTCATCATGTTCACTACTAAGGATTGGTACTCTTGTAACAGTCTCTCTGAGCATCCTTAGTGCTCCATGGTGTAAATGTCAAATTCTCCTATGCCATAATTCATTTCATTCCTTTTCACCATCATAGTTGCTACCTATCAGTGCCACTGGAGACTCAAGCTATAACCTATACAATTTGTTGCTTCGAGTTCCAATTTGTCTTTTCTTCTTCCAGCTTGGATGCTTGACGTATACTTTCTTTCCAATGAAGTATACATCGTATCCCTTGTCTTGTAACTGGGACACTGAAATCAAATTCATTCCTAATCCCGACACATGCAGAACATTGGTGGCTCGGATATTGGTTCCTGCTTCTGTTTGAAATGCTATGGTGCCCCTCCCTACTGGATTACACTTCGTCCAATTTCCCATTGTAATATGAAAAACCATTTGTTCTTCTTGATAGCTCAAGAAATATTCTCGTAGTCCAATCATATGAGTTGAAGCCCCGTCATCAATATACCAAACATCTGCTGATGCTGAACTTGCTAGGCATGTGAATTCTTCTTCTAGTCTAGAAGCCAATTCTGAGTTACTTTGAGTGTCCATCTTTGTGTTGTTTTCTGACGCTGTCCTACCCCAACAACTATTGTAGAATAAACTGTATCCTTTCCTGAGAACTACGCAATTCTTTGGGGTTTCGATTTTTTGCCTCTGCAGTAATTTTGAACTCCCTTCTTTTCCTTAACGAGGGCTCTTCAATCTACGCTCCTATTTAACCAAGCTCTGATACCATGTGAAAATTTCAAAACAGAAATCCTACTGCAGTGATAATATTATTTCTTCTACTTATTAACTCAAGAAATAAGTTATTCACAGTGCTCTTACGGTGAATATCAAAATAAATTCTACTGTAATCTTCACAAATAAAATTCTGAAAGTGAATGCAATAACAACACAAGAACAACCACAATGACACAATTATTTTTGGACAATCGTCTTTGGAAAAACCCAATGTGGGAAAACTGGTGCAGCATATGAGGGCTTCTTTATTATTCTTCAACAAAAATCTCTTGTACGATATACAACCAACCTAACAAAAGTGAGAAATTTACAGATGCTTCTTGACAAATCTCTGATCCAGGAGAAGTGTTCCTTAGCCCTCTGCGTCTTCTTGCGTCACTTTTCGTCACGCTGGCCCAGCGTCAGACTGCTCATGTAGTTCTAGCGTCAACCTGCCTTGCGCTGCCTCTTTCTACGTCACACTTCTGCACTGACTCTCCCTGCTTTGCATCTTCTTGCCTTGTACCTCTCCACTGATGTTGATGCCTTCTCTCTCTTTCTCACCTGCAACTCTCCCTCTGATTCAATTTTCTCTTGCCGAACTTTGACCAGTGAGAAAATTGATCTTACTCGGGTAACTGAGTCTCTGCCTTTGGTGTGTTCTCCAAGTGCCCATCAAGCTTCCTCTTATAATCCTCTCGTTGATCAATCAACGACCCATATTAGATCCTAATCAATGGCTAGGATCATACTGACTTGATCTCTGCCTTTTTTCTAGAAGTTTCACCCACAGTTTAGATTGATACCCATTAATTATTTTAATTTCCAAAGTTTAGACTTAGTGTCCCATTAAAAATAATTAATTATTTTAATAAAACTGTCTCCGGGTGAAATTTTCCAAAACGATTTCTGGGTATTGGAGAATGCATGTGTCTAAGCGTCCCTGCAAATTTTGCTACATAGAGCACATCCAATGCTACCAGAAATCAACAAAATTTTCATTTACCCAAGGCCTTCGTGAGTATATTTGCAACCTGCTGATATGTGGGAATAGGCTATAGTTGAATTGATCCACGCTACACATAATATCTGATGAAGTGGTACTTATGTTGATATGCTTCGACCTAGAATGAAACATTGGATTCTCAGAGATATGCAACTCTGATTATCACAGTAGGTATTGGTTGACTCCATCCTCTAATCGAACAAACTCACTAGCAGCTTTCGAAGCCAAATAGCTTTGCATGTGGCCATGCTAGCTGCCATGTATTCTGCCTCTAGAGAACTTAGTACCATGAACTTTTGCTTCTTGTTGCACCAAGAGACAACCCCTGATCCAATACTGAAGCAACACTCTAATGTGCTTTTCTGATCCACTGAATTGTTTGCCCATTGTGCATCTGTATATCCACATAACCTGACACCATCACCTTGAATATCACAACCCATACTTGACTGTGCCATGTAGGTACTGTTGCCACACAATCTAGAAGGGGTCCTAGGAGGGGTACCTAAGGAACAACTAACAACTACTAGACCCAATGACAACAACGAGACAAAGACCCACTGTCACCTTAGTCAGTGTCTCCTGCTCTTTACGAACTTTCACCGATGGGAATAGTCTCGGTATGAAGGAAATTACTAGAATAATAAAGTCAATGGCTAGGTATGAGGTGATTTCCAAAGCCCATTCAAAGGAGATATTCAGATAATGGCTTGGTTGCTTCAAGAGTAAGATAAAGGATCTCCAAGAAAGGTTTGCAAGAATGCCTAGACCTAGGAGGAAGGGATATTTAAAGCAAGGGATATACCTATATCAAAGCTTTCTAAGGGTAGACAAGGACCTCTCTTAGCGTTTTGTGAAATAGAGATCATATAAAGATTTAGGACCACAAGAGAGACCTAGGGGATCCATGCAAGGCCTAGGGTTTGCAAAATCAAAGAGGAATAAGGTACCCTAGGTCAAGCAAGGAAGGGATAGGTTAAGGAATGGTTAACATCCAATGAGTTTTCAAGAGTGATTGACCTATGGAAAGCCACTAACCAAAGAAGCCTAGGAGCAAAAATGATGTTGGAGATAAGGCTTGAGGTTTTTCCAAATCTAGCCACGGGATCAACCTCAAATTTTGAGGACACTTAGAGGAGACCCTAGCACAATAGTAGACCAAATCGTAGTTCAAACGGACCACCCTAATGCATTTCGCACTAGGCCCTAGGAGACCTTCTAGGGTTAGAGCAGAAAAAATGGGAAAAAGTCAAAGGAAAGGTTTCATGGGTGATCAACTAGGATTAGGACCCAGTGCCTAGCCAATTGGGAGAAACAGAGTCAAGATCAACTTAGATGAAGGAACTTCGCTCTTTTAAGGAGGCCAATGCAACTTTCGTTAGCCCTAGTGAGTCAAGTTGCAACTGCCCAACAACAATTAATTTATACTTTGTATGGCAAGAGATGATGGGGTTTCAAATTTGCAAGATTAAACCAACCCTTAAGTGTTGGGTGTGGAGCTTGACTATCTTCTTTATTCAGAGGTATCACCGCGTTGGACTCCAGTTTGTAACGGTACGACAACACCGCCCGTTTGATCGCCGTAAGGGGGGTCTAGGGAGCGTTTATGACGATTTTATGAGTCCCCCCTGGTAGGGATTCGGGGGCAGTGCCCCCGAAGCTAAAAATAGATGAAAAATGCCTTATAAAATATTGTAATTTCGTAGTCAATCTGGGTCATTCATTAGGTGGATGATTTGATGGTAGAAGTTATGTTTAGTTTAGGGTTTTTTGCCCTAGAAGGCAACACCTAGATTTGTATGAGGGAATTGTATTGCGGCTGTATGTATGTATATGTGTATTCTGAGCGAGAAAGAGTGAGGAGATTGTGTGAGAGTGAAGAGGAAATTACAATGGATTTATTGTAAGTTGTATCTCTTCATTTTAATGGATAATATCAAGGAAGCATTGGCTGTTTCTCCGTGGATGTAGCCTAAATTGGGTGAACCATGTATATTTGTGTCTCTCTTGTTTTATGTGTTTTTTGCATTTATGTTTCTGCAATATTTTGTGTTCCATTGCTCTGTAATATATAATTTTCTAACAACTGGTATCAAAGACGAAGGTCTATTTGGCTGATAAACTCATAGGAGAGAAGGGTTCCTGCCTCCTGGTTCGAGTGGGAGCAATGGCGGAAGATGGTAGGTTTAGGGTCGAGAAATTTAATGGCCAAAACTACTAGCTGTGGAAGATGCAGATGGAAGATTAATTGTATAAGAAATATCTATACCTACCATTGAGCGGAAAAACAAAGAAGCTGATGAGTATGACAGACACAAAATGGGAGATTCTCGACAGAAAGACACTTGGAAAAATACAGCTGTGCCTAGTGCCGTCGGTGGGGTCTGGGGGAGCGACAACGATTTTATGAGCCCCCCGAGCTAAAAATAGATGAAAAATTGCCTTGTAAAATATTGTAATTTCGTAGTCAATCTAGGCCATTCATTAGGTGGATGATTTGACAGTAGAAGTTATGTTTAATTTAGGGTTTTTTTGTCTTAGAAGGCAACCCCTCAATTTATATGAGGGGATTGTATTGCAGCTGTATGTATGTATATGTGTATTTTGAGCGAGAAAGAGAGAGGAGATTGTGTGAAAGCGAAGAGGAAATTACAAAGGATTTGTTGTAGGTTGTATCTCTTCATTTTACTGAATAATATAAAGGAAGGACTTACTATTTCTTCGTAGATGTAGCCCAAATTGGGTGAACCATGTATATCTGTCTCTCTTGTTTTATGCGTTTTCTGTGTTTGTGTTTCTGCGATATTTTATGTGTTCCATTACTCTGTAATATATAATTTTATAACACTAAGAACATCCATTCACACCTTTAAATGAATAACGTATGCAATAATCCAATAATCCAGTGCTTTTAGGAATTTCACATTACATTAGGGCACAAAATAAGACTATCAAAATATATTCCATACATTAGACATGCAACAACAATGAAAATTAGCATCAAAATTGCACTTACAAGGAGATGTGAGTATATCTATCCATCACAATTGCAAGAAGAAGCTCCAAGACAAGAATAGCGAAAATCCAAACATCAAAATCTCCAATTTCACCCATCAATTGCAGGTTCGAATTCCTTTTACAGGAGAGATCCCAATCCAAATGATGATGATTTACAAATGAGGCTTGCTTTTATTTATATGAGCCTCAAGGGGTTCGATTTAGTCTAATTAGCGTAATAAGCCCCTAAAAAACAACTTTAATGTGCAAAATAACAATCCAATTGGTGACAAGCCCACTCAAAAGTACTCAGCAAGCCTTCCTAGTGAGGTTGAAATGATAGAATAATGATGAAAATGGGCTGTTGGAAAGCCTAGATAAGTCCTCCATTTGCCAAGATGAAGAGGAGGGCTCTCATGACCAAGGGTTTGGCCCCTTGGTTTCCAAGCAAAACATCTATAGTGCTCCCAAGTGATTGTGGGGCACTATGAATGGTCTCATGGGTCTCCAACTGGATTGAACATGTCCATGCTCCATCGATAAGGGCTAGAATGATGATACAAGCCCTCCCATGTCTCCCTGGGTGAGACAAAACCTCGTTTGGGCCCTGTAGCAACTGCTAAGTGTTTGGTGCAAGTATGTAGCTGGCTGGGGAATGTGGCCCAAGTGCATCATCATCTCTGTATGACTGGGGCACGAACAAGTAATAGGTGGTGTTGAAGAATTTGATGGGATGGCAATCAATGCTCTGCTATGGTGGAGGCCCATGGCTCTCTAACGCTCACGTTACAAGGACCATCATGACCCCCTAGAGGGATTGGAACCCGTATAGGGAGGCCAAGCCCAAGATGAAGACCCACCTGCAATCTTGTATAAGATCCAATGCGTCTCCTCACCTTCCAATACAACAATTCATTAGAGTAATTGAGTAAATAAGCTTACAAATCAAGGATCCAAGTGAACACTTCATAGTGGCAAGCTCTTCCAAGTGGGATTTAGAATGTACAAGTGCCCCCAATCTCAAGAGGGAGGTTAATAAATTACCCGATTAGGTGGTTTCAACCTCTAAGGGAGTGATAGGTCCATGGTACATCCATCAAATCGCAGGTGTAAGTCAAATATGTTAAAATATGCAACTATAGTCAAATTCCACTTTGGACAACTCATTTGATGGAGATGACAATGGCATTGAATTCCTCTTTTTGAGAGGACCAAAATCGACCTAAAGATCACTCAAATTGGATAAGGGAAAGTGTACTAATGAAGGAAAGCCACACATGCACATTTGAACAAGGTTGGCCCTAAAGCAAATTGGACACCCTTGGAAGGCTATAAACACAAGTGACCTCAAGCTCATTTGGACATCACCAAGCGTCGTCTTCTTCTTTTCTTCATTGATTGGCTCACGTAGGTCTGAGGCAGGGAAGACAACAAAAATTCGTAAAGGTCCCAAATTAAAGGGTCCGAGGTTCGCATTTGTTTTAGGGTTTTTGGATTATAGTGATAGGGAAAATTCGACCACAGTCGCTGGCTTGCAGGCATCAAGGGTGTGACTGGAAGCCTCTAGACGCTCGCACAGCTCCTCCTGCATGCGACCGAGAAGTATGACTTAGATTTGACCAAAGAACAAAGTTGACCGCAGAAAGGAAAACTTGTCTCTGATATGTTCTGATGCTGGAAACTTATTTCTAAATGTTGTTGGGTTGTTTTGCTGATGATATTGTATTGGGCTCATTGTACTCTCTGTTGAACATTTTATGACAATCTAATAGAAGAAGAATTTCAAAGGGTTTTTCTCCCACTGGGGTTTTTCCCTAGTCTTTGACCAAACCTGGTGTCTCTTTTTAATGTGTTGATTGTCTCCTTTATCATTGCATCTATTGTTCTATCTTCAATTACTATTGATGAATGAAAAGACTAATTGTAATTGGAAAAGGTTGCTAATTGAAGTATTGAATTGGGCTAAAGTAATTGATACAACATAGAACAATTTGAAAATTTAACATGGTATCGGAGTTAAGGTGAAGGACAAGCCCAAAAGGAGACAAGCATTAAAGCAATCATCTTTGGGAAAGTTGAAGGAGCCAATCTAGTGAAGTCAATATGTCTTCCTTCTTCAAAGAAAATAAGAAGTTGGGGGACTCATCCAATTTTGCTGCATGGAAAGTCAGGGTAGAGATCATAGCTGATAACAATGATGTTTTGGACTACATTCAAGGAAAAATACATGAGCTTTCGGAGAATGCTTCTGCTGCTACCAAGAACAAGCACAAGAAAGGTGAGTTTAAAGCAAAACAAATTATAGCTGATGGTTTACAAGATAATTTACTTGCATATGTTGGAAACTTGAGAAGATCCAAGGATATGTATGATAAGATAGCTGGCATGTATGAAGTCAAAAATTTGAATGAAATCATCTCCTTGAAAGATCAACTCAAAGACACAAAGATGAACAAAGGAGAATCTGTGCAAAACTACATAATGAGGATATCTCATCTTAGAGATCAATTGCAAAGAGTTGGAGAATCTATGCCTGATAGGGAATTGGTGATTGTGACTCTAAGAGGTCTCCCTCCTATTTGGGAAACCTTTATTACTACGATAAGCAACAACAATGTCCTCCCTTCATCTGATGAAATTGTTGGAAAGCTCACTCAAGAAGAATCAAGGATGATATCAAGAGGAAGGATTCAAAAGCATGAAGAAGGAGAGCCCACTACATTTATCACTCATGATAAAAAGAAGAAGAAAGGGAAAGGACGTCCATCAAATTCAAGAAAGCCTCCTCGAAATACAAATAAAAGAAAGGAATACATGCACATTGAATGCTACAATTGTCATAAGAAAGGCCACTATGCTCGAGATTGCCCCGAGAAGAACAGGACCACACTGCAATACTAGAAGCAACAACAACAGGTTCAATGATCAAATAAGAAGAGATGATCGAAGGAATGACCACAATGGAAGAGATGAAAGTGCGAAAATTCCTACACTAGAATCGTATTGCAGCAACTGGAAATTACTCTCCTAATTGTTAATTTTATTTAAGAATTTATTTGGTGTTTGCTACGACAAACACTGAATAAATCACACTGCAACCTTCACTAAGAAAATTGCGGAAGAATAAAACGCTGGAAGAAATGCTAGCACACACACATAAAAATAACATAATTATTTTTGGACAAATGTCCCTGGAAAAACCCAATACGGGAAAACCAGTGAGCAACTGAGGGTTTTATTATTAAGCAACAGTGAAAAATCTGAGTACAATTTTGATGCCAGAAACTGGCAATCCATAGCAAGAAAATCTGGGAAAAATACTAAAGGGAATTTCCCTTCTCCCACAGGCAATCTCTGGCACGACTTGCCTTCAATAAACTGGCCGTCCAAACCCTAGCGTGAGGTCTTCTGCGCTGCCTCCCACACGTGTGGCTCGAAACTGCCTTTGACGAAGTCGTTTTGCCTCCAGTTGCTGAGGGAATCATCTCTCCGGCCTTTTGGAACCTCTGCCTGGCCTCTGGAACTGAGAAATATTTTCCTCACTAGTAAATCGATTTGGCCTCTGCGTTGCTTCTCTGGATAACTCAACCCTCTTGCTGCTACCTCTTTGGAGCTGGAAATCTTTCCTCCGGACTCATTGTCTTTGCCCCTCTCGCACTGCTTCGATCTCTAGCTCTCTCTCTGAAAACTGACTACTGCTACTTTGGAAATCGATCTGCTTAGAAATTGAACCTGTCAAGTGTCTTCTCCATCACCACATTGACCTCCTCTTATAATCCTCTGATGGAGCACCAACGACCAAGATTAAAACATAATCGATGGTTAGGATCATCTCTGGGTCGATCCGTGTGAGTTTGTAGATGATTCTCGCCTTGAGTTAATTAATACTGATTAATTAACCATTTTCCCTAAGTTTAGACTTTAGAAATATTTAAAAACCAGTTAATAATCTAAATAAGTCATTTATAGGCGGAATTTCCAGAAGTGATTTCTGGGTTTTGGAGATCTCATGTATTCTAGCCTCTCCAGAAAAATCTGTGGCTAGAATGCATCGATGCTACAAAAACTAATAGAAAGAAGAAGAAGAGATGCTCCAAGTGATGATGAAGAAGATCGCTGTCAAAAGAAGTAAAGATTCTCCAAGTATGAAAGTAATGTTGCAAATCAATCTGAATATATTCTTATTTCTGCCCTTACTAGTTCATCTCCTCTGGATTCGTGGGATAGTTGGTTGGTTGGTAGTGGGGCCACTCATCACTTCTATGGTTACAAGGAAGTTTTGTCTAATTTGGTAGAGAGGGAGTCAAATTTGAAAATCGTCCTTGGAGACAACTCCACTCATCCCGTTAAAGGTTTTGGGTTTGTCAAATTTCATTTGAATTCAGGATAATCTATTTTGTTCCATGATGTGATGTATCTGCCAAGATTGAAGAATAATTTGGTATCTATATCCGCTTTGGAAGACAAAGGGATGAGGGTTGCCTTTATCAAGGGAAAGGTTCTTACCTGGCCTATTGGATCACCTACGAGAGATGCATTCACATTGGGATCAAGATATGAAGGACTCTATAGGGTTACTGGAAGACCACTTCTAGCATTGGTCCATGATACTAATCATCTAAGTGAGCTAGGGCATCGAAGATTGGCCCATCTACATTATGATGTTCTTCCAAAATTGGAGGAATTGGTCTCAGAGATTCCCAAGGTTCAAGCTCATCATGATGGAGTATGTTGAGGTTGTGCTAGTGGAAATAAGACAAGGGGACCATTCCCCTCTAGCGAGAACAAGACAACTGACATCCTCCGTCTCTTTCATTTTGACATATGTGGTCCAATGCCCGTGCATTCTATTGGTGGCCATATCTGCTACATTACATTTATTGATGACTTCTTAAGGAAGACATGGGTATATTACTTGAAGCACAAGGATGAACCCTTCGAAATGTTGAAGGAGTTCAAACCTTTGATAGAAAATCAAACATGGAAGAAAATCAAAATTTTCAAGTCCGACAATGGTGGAGAGTACACATCAAAGGAGTTCATTGATTTTTGCAAGAAGGAAGGTATCAAGAAAGAGACAATTGTGCCCAATACTCCTGAATGCTGCTACCCTCCTCTTCCACCTACTCACCCTCTGGCTTTATCTTTTCAATTGAATCACTGCCATTGAGAAAATCGAACTGCCTGGTCAACTGAGTATCTGCACTGGTGTAATCTCCATCACCACATCAACCTCCTCTTATAATCCACTGTTGGAACACAAACGACCAAGATTAAAACAAACAATGGCTAGGATCATCTCTAGATTGATCTGTGTGAGTTTCTAGACTATTATCGCCTTATCTCAGTTAATACTGATTAATTAAACATATTCCCTAAGTTTAGACTTAGGAAATATTAAAAAAACGGTTAATAATCTAATTGATACACTTCTTGGTGAAATTTCCATAAACAATTTCTGGGTTTTGGAGATCTCATGTATTTTAGCCAATGTTGCACGAAGCGGGAGCGAAGCGGAAGCGCGGAGCGTGGAAGCGTCATTTTCCAAAAATCTAGGAGGCGAAGCGTCCGCGGAAGCGTCTGCTATATATATATATTTTTTTTATATTTTTTTGCATTTATACTCAAAACAAACATCCCAAATACCAAATTAATTGTAGAAGACATGAAAACATGCATATTTTGCATAAATCAAGATAGATATGGCATCCATGATTCCATTGTAGTTACTAGTATGTACAACAATCATCTATATTCTAGCTATTACAAACATACATCAAATTTTTAAGCATATTATAAAACATAAAA
>APFE030762161.1:26168-42250 GCA_000404065.3 Pinus taeda | reverse complement strand
AAAAAACTGCTAAAAATAGTAAATTGTGCTACAATTACGAAAATTGAAAAACTGAAAGAGACAGTTGCGGGGGTCCAAATGGGATAGGTGGGTGGCCACCAACATCCACCTGGATCAGAAGCACAACTGGCCTACATCATCAGTGATGAGAAGAATTCCTCTAATCATCCCATCTATGCTGTGGATACCGATTTTGGAGCATGTATCCTCCAAATTGAAGAATCCCAGAAGGCCTCATTGCAGCTCAAGAAACCAATAGTCCAGGCCGAGGGAGAGCAAGGAAGTCAGGTTTGGGAAATGTTTTTTAATGGAGCATGTTCAAGGAGACTGCAGGAGCAGGGGTGGTGCTGATTTCTCCAAAACAAAAAGCACACATCTGTCTTTTAAGCTGGCTTTCCAAGTCACCAACAATATAGCAGAGTATGAGGCTCTGATATTGGCCCTTAACGCAGCTAAAGGCAGAAGAATCAGAAGCATAAGGGTGTTTGGAGATGCTGATCTCATCATTCAACAAGTAAACAGAACTTTTCAAGCAAAGCACCCAAGGCTGAAAGCATATAGAGATGAGGTATGGAGACTTAAAGATTCTTTTGATAGTTTTTGTATCTCATACATCCCTAGAGTCAAAAATCAGCTCGCTGATTCCCTCGCTGTGTCTGCTAGCATGTTTTTCCCTCCAATGCCCCCCAAACCGGTTTATGAAGTTCACATGAAATATAGACCATCCTTGCCAGATAATGCCCATCATTGGAAAGTTTTTAAAGATGATGATGAAGTGAATAGGTTTCTGCCAGTCATTGATGAATTCTCTGAAATGCAAATTGATCAAGAGAATGAAGCCTTGGAAGAAAGCCCCCAGTCCCAGCTTAGAAACAAAATTTGCAAAAATAGCATTGTCCAACTACCCAGCTATCAAATACCTAAAGGCCTAGTTCCTTTAGAGACGCTGTTTGACCAAAATGATGTGCCTTATAAGGCTTCCCAAAAAGAAGATCAATCTGTAGTCCATAGGCATAATATAGGGAGTCCAGATCATCCAAGATATATAAATTTGTCCACCCATCTATCTGCTGCCCAATGTTCTGAGTACTGCAATTTAATGAAACAATTTGCTGATGTTTTTGCCTGGGAATATAGTGCCCTGAAAACTTATGACAAAAAGATCATCCAACATAAAATTCCCTTAGAGCAAGACACCATCCCTTTCAAGCAGAAGCTGAGACGAATAAATCCTTTACTCCTCCCTCTGATTGAAAAAGAAATCAAGAAATTACTGGCTGCCAAAATCATAGTCCCTCTCAGATATTCAAAATGGGTAGCCAATTTGGTATTGGTAAGGAAGAAAAGTGGAGAAATCAGGCTCTGCGTTGATTTCAGAAACTTAAACAAATGCTCTAAGAAAGACAATTATCCTCTACCCAAGATGGAGCATTTGCTGCAAAAGGTCTCAAGAGCCAAAGTAATGTCTTTCCTGGATGTATTTTCAGGGTATAACTAGGTTGCTGTGCATCCAGATGACCAAGAGAAGACTGCATTCACCACTCCTTGGGACACTTTTATGCATTCCAAGATGCCTTTTGGGCTGATGAATGATAGAGCCACCTTTCAGAGAGTTGTTGATATAGCATTTGTGGGAGAGAAGGATAAGTTTGTCCTTATCTACCTTGATGATATAACAATATACTCCAGCAGCCATCAAGACCATTTGCAACATTTTAAGAAAGCATTTTTGAAGTGCAGAAGGTTTGGGATTTCAGTCAATCCTAAAAAGTCACAGTTTGCTTTAGAAGAAGGCAAGTTGTTAGGACATGTTGTTTTTGCTGCAGGTGTTAGAATTGACCTAGAAAGAGTAAGGGCAATACAGACCTTGTCTGTCCCGAGATCAAAGAAGGATATCCAGTCCTTTCTGGGCAAGATAAATTTTGTAAGGAGGTTTATCCTAAATTTTGCAGAACTTGTAAAACACATTACCTCCATGTTGAAAAAGGGGTCAGAAATCAAATGGACTGATGCAGCAAGAAGATCCTTTGAATCCATTAAGAAAGCTATTATGGATTACAACAAGGAGTTCCATATCTTTTCGTTCGCCTCTAATGACACCCTTGCAGCAGTTTTGTTGCAAGCAGATGAGGAAGGCTCAGAGCATCCAGTGGCATTTTTCAGCAAAACCTTAAGGGATGTTGAGCTGAGGTATGATATCATAGAGAAACAAGCATATGCTCTTAAAAAATCTTTGAAAGCTTTCAGAGTTTACATTTTGCATTCCAAGGTAATTGCATATGTACCCTCTGCTTCAGTGAAATATGTGCTAACGCAGTCAGATGTTGATGGAAGAAGGGCTAAATGGATTGCAAAACTGATTGAATTCAACATAGAGCTGAAGCCCACCAAGCTTGTCAGAGGTCAGGGCCTTGCTGGATTAATGGATGAAGAAAATTGCAGAATGCTGGATATAAATTCGATAAGCATAAATTCAGAGGATGGTCAGGTAGAAGGGGAAACAGTTGAACCAGGGCAAAATCAGTGATTGGCAGAAAATATAGCTTCTTGTGAATGGTATCCCACAATAGCTCAATTCTTGCTGAAGCTAGAAGTTCCTCCAGGCCTTAGTTCAAGCCAAGCCAGAACTATCAAGCTTAAGACAACTAAGTATTGCATCCATGAAAACCTGCTCTACTAGAGGGACCCCTCTGGAATTCTTTTGAGGTGTCTGGACAAAGAACAATCCATGGAAGTGATGCAGCAGTTTCATTCCAGCTTATGTGGAGGGCATCATTATTGGAAAACTACAACCCATAAGATCTTCAGAGTTGAGTACTATTGGCCCACCTTATTTTCTGATGTCTTTTCATTTGTTAAATCTTGTGACAGGTGCCAAAGATTTGAAGGGAAGCAACAATTGAAGTCCCTGCCCTTAAAACCCATACATGCTCGTGGCCCTTTTCAGTAGTGGGGTTTGGATTTCATTGGAGAAATCAATCTACATTTCAGTGGTCAGCACAGATGGATCTTAGTGGCCACTAATTACTTCACTAAGTGGATTGAGACCACCCCTACCCAAAAGGTTGATCACCATATGGTCATGAAGTTCTTAACAGAGAATATCTTCACTAGGTTTGGCTGTCCACATAAACTGGTTACAGACAATGCAGTAGCCTGCAGGGCAAAAGAATTGGTGGACATGTGTGACTCAATGGGCATTACGCTGGTTCATTCCACCTCATACTCCCCTCAAGGCACTGGTCTAGCAGAATCTTCCAACAAAAGCCTGATAAGGATAATTAAAAAGCTGTTGGAAGACAACAAAAAGAATTGGGATTCTAAGCTCAAATATGCACTGTGGGCTGACAGAGTGACCACCAAGAAATCCACAGGAATTCTCCATTCAAGCTGGTATATGGCACTGAAGCTGTATTCCCAATACAATTGACCCTCCTTATGGCAAAGTTCTTGTAGGAAGAGCAGAATGGGGAAGAGGACATGGCAAAAAGGATCACTGATTTAGCAGAGGTACATCAAATCAGAGAATAGTTGGTTGAAAAGTCTGCAGCACATCAAAAGAGAATCAAGGAAGCCTTTAACAGGAGGGCAAATGCAGACAATTTTCAAGTCGGAGATTTCGTTCTTAAGTGGGATGCACTGAAAGAGAAGAAAGGAAACCATGGGAAGTTTGATGCTTTGTGGATTGGACCTTTGTCATCACTCAGATCCAAGGGAACAATACTTTCATGCTGCAAAGTTTGGAAGGAGAAACAGTTTTTGATGCCCCCGTTAATGGGCGTTTTCTGAAAGTTTATGTTATTTAAGGCCTTTGGCCTTAAATTTGTAAATATGTTATTTTATCAGTTTTAGTGTAGGCTCAATTAGACTCCATGCCCAGTGGAACACTAGGAAATTTTGCTAATCTGGTTTTCACAGGAAAGGCAATGATCTGCAGTTCTTCAGACTTCACAGGGAGGATCTCATCCCCAAAAGGAGCCAGTGTTAGCCCTGCTACATAACTAAGGTTTTGAAGGCCAGAGATAAGTTTGGCCATTAGTGGTGGTGCTCAAAAGAATCTCATGGCTGTCATCTTCCTTCTTCTCCTTTACTCCACTTACTCTCTTTCACCCCCGCTGCCTCCATTTTTCCTCTAAAACCCAACATAAACCCCTGTTTCCTCAGGCCCCGAGCACAAAGCCTAAAACCCTCATAAAGCCGTGTTCACATGACCCTGCGCTTCCATAACCCCATCATCACCTTTAAATTACAATTGTTGACTCTTCTCGCTGATCCAACGGCTCCTGTTGCGTCAAATAAAATGACCCATGCGATCAAATCCCCACCGTCCGATCACCTCCTCCACGATCGGACGACGTTTGCTCTCCCCGCGTCCACGAAGTGTCAGGACGATAACGCGTGATGGAGGGTGGTTTTCCTCTCTCCTCCGCCGCCACGCGTCACGCTCTGAATGGGATTGCGCACCATTGTCCTTTTACCGCCCAACGTCCTACGACGGTGCAATCAAAACTGCTTACCGCTCAGACCCACGTTTCTGCCCGATAACATCTGCGCGTCTTCTCCGCCTGACGACCGTTGGATCTGTCTGCTTGAGATCCAACGGCCCATGATCATTCCGCTTCTGCTTTTTCTGTTACCCTCCGCCAATTCATCCCCGTCGTCTATTCTCCCGATTCGACAGCCAATCTTGCTCCTTCGTCCAACTTGTCCACCCGCTATGTAGTCCGCGTCCCTTGACTGTTCCGTGCACCTGAAGGACGAAGGTGATCAGTCTTCCAGTACCATTTGCAGTTGCTCCTCAACCACCATATTTAATAAACAGTATGGCCGAGGAGGAAAATGATGGAGCACGAACAGATAATTGCGTTTAACAGTTATGGGTCCTCATTGATACAAGCACTCCAGCTGCCCGAGAGGACGGCAGAGCACAGGAAAAGATCAGATTCATCCACTAAAGCAAGCAAACGCACTCAGAAGCTCCATTAGGCAACTAAATGCAGTTGGTGGTCAATTATGACCCCTCCATACCTAGAATGGCCAAGTGCCTTTGTATTGAAACTCTATATATACCCAGAAACAAGATGTAATCAAGGTTGATGGTTGATATTTTGGTGTAAGGTCCAACTTCTGGAGACTGTAACTATTTTGATACTTGCAGCGTCTCATCTTCATTTTCAGCTAATACAAGCTTCTTTTGCTGTTAATTGCTCACTTTCCATTTCTCTTCTCTTCTAAGCTGTGCCCGATATGCTGTATTTTTGAACTCTTGATTTTTAGCACTAGAGTAGTTGTCTTCCTATCTCTGTGTTAAAGTCTTGTATGTATCATTGAATGAGTTATTCAGGTTTCTCTTCCTCTAGTGCCAGAGAGTTGTCATCCTGTCTGTGCACTAAGAGATTAGATTTGCAGACTTCTTTACTGGTTGCAGCCGGCCATCACATGGTTTTTTGCATCTGCTGGTGTGGTCAGTATTCTCCATATTCACCCAATTTTAAAACTGTGAGTAGTTGGTGGTCTAAAGCCTTGTAGTCTGGGGGTGTTCACGCATGTCCGGAGTCAAGCAAAGTAGAAGTGGTTATCTGGCTTGGACAAGCATCATTCCTTCCATTCATCCATTTGCAACAATAAGTTGAATTTATATGTTCCCAGGCATCTCCGAGCTACAACCTAGGAGAGTTTCTTGGGGTGATAACAAGAACTCCCCCGATTTTCTGCACCTGTGGTAATACTGGTAGTGGTCACAGTACTCGATCCTTGACTATCCTCCTGTTTGTCCCACTGGCTGCCCCTGTGGCTACCCCTACTGCTGGACCAAAAGAGCTTCTGCAGATTGATTTTGATCACTTGCAGGCATCTCATGAGATCTTCTGAAAGCTCGGTCCTCCATGAACTTCACGTCTCGCCTTACTACAATCTTCCTATTGCTAGGAATGTAGATCTTGTATGCCTATGAGGTTTCATTGTACGCAACGAAGAACCCCTTCTCTACAGTCTGATCCAGTTTGGTACGTTTCTCATCTGGCACGTGGCAATAAGCGACACTGCCAAAAATTCTGAAGTGACTAACTTCTTGATTCTTTCCTGTGAAGACTCCTTCTAGCGTTTTCTTCCCTAATGTTCTATGAGGAGTCCTGTTCTGAATATATACTGCTGTGTTACATGCCTCTGCCCATAGAAATCTGCGTAAATCTTGGTCATATAACACAACCTTTGCAACTCCAACAATGGTTCTGTTTTTCCACTCTGCTACACCATTTTGTTGTGGGTTATATGGAGTTGTCCATTCTCTCTTGATGCCTTCCTTCGCACAAAAATATGTGAAGTTTTTATCAATATTTTCTCCACCATTATCTGAGCGAAGGGCCTTGATCTTCTACCCTGTCACATTCTCCACGAGAGCTTTAAACTCTTTGAACCGATCAAAGACCTCATCTTTGGTCTTCAAGAAGTAGATCCAAGTTTGCCTAGAATGGTCATCAATGAAGCGGATGAAATATTTGGCACCGCTGAGATCTCTAGTGGACATCGGGTTGCAAATATCTGAATGTATGAGTCCTAACACGCCATCAGCTCTGCTGTCACTTCTTGGAAATGTTGCATGTTACCCACCATCTGCCATGATCGTATAGTTTGAAGGTGGTCCTCCCAAACCTAAAGGTATGCCTTGTCATTTGGTAATTGAGTATTGTAGTTTGCTTATCATGGGCAGTTTTGAGCATGGATTGGTGGGGGTATTCGGCGGAAAGAGTGGGCTAGGTCTGTGCTCTTGTCTCCTAGACCCCTTTTGGATGTTAACCTTGGATTCTAGTCCCGTGGGATCTCTTTTACTGACCATTTGGCTTTAGGGATGGTATTTTACAGGAAACACTGATTTTGGTTGTGTGGTCCCGCTCCCCCATGAGCACATGTTGCCCCATTTCTATTCATTATCACCCTATTCATCATTTCTCCCCCCTAGGTCCACATTCCTCTATTGGGTCCACATAGGGCTAGCTCTCCCCTTCCCCTTGCCCACACCTTGGGTCAGGCTTGAAATGATGCCACAGAGGTTGATGAAGCTAAAAAGAAAAGTAAAAGTATAACTAGCCACATTCAACAGGAAAATGTACCACAAAATGCAAAAGATGGCCAGGACAAACACATTTAGCACATGGGAAAAAGCCAATACATGACCTCTACCCATCATCATGACCATCACCCTGGTTCCTACAGGTTCTATGAGCCTCCTTCATCAAATAAGAACCCATGATTGTCTCAACCCTTGGCGGGCAATGAACTGCCCTACCTTAAAAAGGGGTATCCACTGCTACATCTTATACATCATGCTCTTTCCCCTTGAGCGCCGAGCAGTTAATCAAAGAAAAATTATAAAAAGGCAAAAGGCATATAGAGAAGGGTGGAAAAATCAAGGCCGAGGCACCTCATGTACGATGATTGCTCCCTCCTATACATTACATACCCAAGTGTGGTCTTCTCTTTTACTAGCTACCCTTGTACCTCAGTGTGTGGCTCACGGTTGCCCCTTCTCATTCCCTACTCCATTCACCTTTTTATCACATGCCACCACCTTTTAAAGGATGTGCCTTGGACATATTATCCGCTTTAGAAGTAGAAACCACCTAATATGACACTTGGTTAACCCCATTTGGAGTTTGGGAGACATTAGCACATGCCAAAGTCCATTATGGAAGCACAGGCCATTATGAAGTCCCCACCTGTGGTCCATGGTTGGTAAGTTCTTTTACTTGATTTCTCTAATTACTTGTACTGTAAGGCTAGTGGACGCATTGGATCATCTGCAAGATTGCAGATGGTCTCCATCTTGGGTTTGGTCTCCCTATACAAGGTCCTAACCCTCTAGAGGGATACATTGGCACATGTAGGGTGTGCGTTGAAAGCCATGGGCCTCCACAACAATAGACAACACTCCATGGATTCCCGAAGATGCTTAGAGATTGCTCAAGATTCACCTATTGGACGGGGAAGATGCACTTGGTTCACCTTTGCTCCAGCCAACCCACAGATGTACCATACACTTAGCAGCTGACCCAAGACTTGTAGGATGATGTGGCATCACCTACACCATCATCAGAGCCCTTACAGATGATCTACAAGCATCTTTGACTCATTTAGAGACCCATGATGTTATTATTGTGCCCCCACACCCATTGGGAGCACCACAAGTTTATTGTTTGGAGAACAAGGGGCCAACCCCTTGTCCATCACTTTTGAGAGTCCTATTCTTCATTATGGCACTTATGGACCTTATTAGGCCTCTTGGAGGGCCCTGTGACATGGATTGTTTATTATTTGACCTCTAAAGAGGCTAATTGTTTAATTTGTGAGCTAGTTTGGTGGGCTTGTAGTTGTCACCAAAAGTTAGGTTAGTAGCACTTTATTTTATTTTTGGAGCTTATGTAGGCCTAGGAGACTAATTCGAACTCCTCATTAGTGTATAAATACAAGTGAGATGAGTTCATTTGCTCATCATCACTTTGAATTAGATCTCTTTTCTCTCTTGAGAATTTCGCACTTTTTCTTGGAGGATGAATTGGAGCTTTATGGATGAATTTTGATGTTTGGATTTGGTTTATCTTATCTTGGAGCGTCTCTATAGTCAGATTGTTGATGGTTGGATATGTTCTATTACATGTAAGTACATTCTTTTAATGTTATTCTTATTTTACTTAGTCAGGTACATTGGATTGGGAATTTCGTTATTTTTTGGGTTAATTGCTGCATGCATTTACTAAAATTTTAGAATTTTGTCTCTATATAACATCTCGAAATGTATGGGCCATGTAATTTTGAATGAAATTTTCTAGGGATAATTCTATCACCGAATTCATCTTGATAAGCCATCACCTTTTGCAAGTCGAAGTATAAAGCTGTAAGGTTGCTTCCCTTTTCCTTAGAAGATAAGCGAAGTAGTCTTAAGGCCTCCTTGACCAAGAAACAAAATCTTCATTCATATTTATCATAGACTCCATTCTCCCAAGACTAAGGCACTGATATACCAAGAGGTGGTCACTCAAAAATTAACTCTTTTTCACCACCTTCTAGGTCTAACCAAGTTAGGTCACCTAGGGCATCACTTTCCCGACAAAGTAGCCCTCCAAAAAGTTATCTCCTATCCTCTCCTACACTGGTGTGTCCTCAAGGCCTCCTCCAATTTTGAAGCCATTCCGACTGTGGAGTTGTGATATCAAACTTTGCCCTAGCATCCCCAACACTAGTGCCTTGTAGGATCAATTTGACACTTTTAAGTGAAAATTCTTGCTTTGATCCTTTCCCCCTCTTTGTATGGTTTAAGAACATTATTGGTTGCTAGATTCCTCCCCATTAACCTAGGCCGAGTCCACTTGGTCCCGTGTGGTCCCTCACCATTGAAAAGTCAGATCTTCAAGAACCATTCATGAAGTCAAGTTCAATAAGGATTTTAGGATTGGGAAACTTCTTAGAAGGCATATTCCTCCAAACCTAACCCTCAAGTCCTCACTTCCTTCTCCTAGAAATCTTTGTACCTTGCTTGACAAGCAAGAAAGCTCTATTCTTAAAACCCCTTTTAGGAAAAGGATTATAAGGGTCACTTCATATCCATTGGTTAATTTATCCTTGTTAAGTGACCTTCTATATATACCGGGTCTCCTCCCATCAGTGAAAGTCCATAAAGAGTAGGGAGTCTTAGCAGAGGTCACAGTGGGCTAAGCCTCCATTGTTGCCCTTTGATCTAATAGTTGCCCTTTAGGAATCCCTTTTATGACCCCTGTTGGTTTGAGTGGTAACAGTTTGGCGCTGTTGTCGGGGAGGAAGAAGTTCTACCTCCCTAGTGAATCATTGAGGAATTGATTCATTCACGACATTTATAAAGCATTCCTCTGGCGACTCCACAATCTCTTTCCTAGATGGAAAATCCTAAGATTATGACTTACTGTCGAAGAAGAGATGATAAACCCCATATTCCATTTTTACCAAAAAGGTCAATCAGTTGAGAAAAAAACACAAGATCTTTAGACCTCTAGACCTTTCCTCTATGACCGGGGCTCTTTTTTGTGCAGTACACGAAGACCCAAAAAGGCTTGTGTTCACAGGGGAAGAAGACCCCCAAGAACATCTTATGAAATTTGAATATCGGATATGTGATGAATTATATAATGAGTATAGTCAAATGATTGCCTTGGCTATGACCTTGATAGGAAATGCCCGAGATTTGTATTTAAACCTTCCTTCATCTTCCATCTCTACATGGGAGGGATTTGTCCAAACCTTTCGAAAAAGGTGGTTTCCCAGAAAGGACGTGGTCCAAATATACAAAGGCCTCTCTTGTCTAGTGAAAGAAGAGAGGATGAAACCATTGTTGAGTTCAACCAAAGATTCAATATGATTATCCATTCTATCCCTCAAGAAATGTCTCCCCCAGAGGAAGTAGCCATGGCCGCTTACCTCAATGCCTTCAAAGGGAAGTTAGTCTTTGATGTCCGAAATAAAAACCCCTCTAATCTCTTCCAAGCTCAAAACATGATGTTTGACCTTGACCATTCCATGAGGCACAATTCCATCAATATGCTACAAATCGAAGATGAGCCAAAAGAGTAGGGATTAGCGGGGGTACCCCCTCACAAAGGAATTGTGTTATAAGAAATCAGCAATAAGGCAAAGGAACCTCTTGACCTTGCTACAAGAATTTTCCTAAGGTTGAAACTTGATTCTAAGCATGATTGGCCCTTTCTATGTAACTCTAGGAATAAACGGCACACTTTGATAAATTGCATCCTAAACTCCGGGAGCCCTATCCATATCATGCCCTTGAGTATTATGAAAAGGCTTGGGATCACCTTATTGAAGAAGTGCTTGGGCAGGTTGATTCTAAACTATGAAGAATTTAAGGTATGTGGGTTGGTAGAGGTAGAAGGACCTTTTTCCATACATATCCCGAGAAAGAATTCTCTATAAACACTATCATTATCGAAACAAATCCAACATGGGGCATGATTCTATCAAAACAACTCATTGAAGATCTTAACTTGTCCATCAGTGACGATAGTTCCACTATATACCTCCCTTGGAAAGAAAACTCCTATGTATCCATCCCTAGGCAAGAATTCTATGCCCCAATGATTGCTACCTCTCAAGAATCTGATAATGACCTAGAAGAAGAGAATAATAAACTTGGGGAATGGAGGATTTTAAAGAATGAGCATATCAAGACCTCCCCTCCCCCTGGGCTATGGGTAATGTATTCTGATGGAGCACACTCTAGGGCTGGATCAGGGCCTGGCATTGTCATCATATCCCCTTCTGAGGAGTACTTGTTATTCTCTTTGAGACTCCAATTCACTTGCACCAATAACAACACTGAGTATGAGGCCCTCCTATTAGGGCTTGAGGTGACTCGATCAAGGGAGATTCAACAATTAATCATAATTGGGGACTCTAACCTTGTTATCTCACAAATAAGGGGGGCTTTTGAAACAAAGGATGAAAGGTTGAAATCCTATAGGGAAAGAATCATTAGCATGATCAAAGGCTTTAAAGAGCTACACTTCATGGCCCTTGATTGATGTCTCAATGACACGGCCCTTGATTGATGTCTCAATGACACGGCCAATGCCCTAGCCATAACTGCATCCACATCCTCGATCATTCACAGTGATGTCGCCAAGAGAGGGAAGTGTATAGTTGACACAATCCACCAACCCTCTGTTCCTGATTATGAGGAACATTGGCCTGTTTTTGAAGATGATCAAGACATAGCCAGTTTCCTTCAAGACCTTGAAGATCCCGATAGGAAAGTAAAGATTTGGTAAACGAAAAACAATTTGATAGGAATGACGTTACTATCACTAAAAATGATAACCGTGAATCACTTGACATGTTATACCTCAACCTTGGATTCGAAACCTCTCCTCAAATGGTCAAAACTGAGAAAAACTTATCCAAAGAAGAAGGAGTGAGCTCGAGAAATTATTAAGGGAATTGAAGGATGTGTTTGCCTGGCCCTATGATGATTTGAAATCCTATAGCCCTGAGGTCATCCAACATACCATTCCTTTCAAGGAGGGTGCCAAGCCTATAAAGCAAAAGCTAAGAGGAATAAACCTCAAGCTTGCACCTTTGGTCAAGGAAGAGCTTCAAAGAATGGTTGTTAAGTTATGGTATGTTCTATGCTTATAACGGTTTACTTCTTTTTCTTATTATATTCCACAGATTAGCAATCACATGTATATAAAGTAAAGTGCAGATAGAACATTAAACGATCGACAGAAAGCAAGCCAAGACAAGAGACACAAGATGTGGCAGCTAGCCAGGGACAAACCCCACAATGTGTGGGGAAACCCTTTGATCAAATCTTATTTTATCTTCAATTATTCAGTAGAGAGAAATAGTACAATAAATCTGATTTATATCAGTAGTAGCAAACCCTAGATCAACAACATCAACATGAGTAGCTTCATCATCAAACTAGGGTAGACGATATCTCACAATCCGAGTGTTGGATCAGCATGATTCCACCACCAAAAGTTGAAGCTTTCAGAGGAGGTTCAGATGAACCTATAGTACAGTTTAGATGAGGAGATATTGTAGTCCACACAGGTCAATCTTTACTTTTGCAGTTGCAGCTTCAGTTTCGGCAACTTTCGGCTTCACATGTGTGAGAGAGAGAACCTTTTATGCGCAGTAGAGAAGAGGCTCTTTTATACGCAGTAGAGAGAGAGAGATGTGATGAGATGAGTGAGTCCAAATGAGGAAAAGTCCTCCTGTATTTACACACAACGTTGGTGTTTGAATAGATGCGACTGTTGGGCTTCTAAGCCTACATGAGTTGTAGGTCGGCTTGATAATAATTCCATAATCAAAATAAACTCATATCTCCATGAATACTTATCGGAATCGGATGATCTTTATATCAATCCTACACTTATCAATGAGAGGAATCTAATAAAAATATTATCAGCCATGAATAAGATGACCCACATGAAGTTTTTCCCTGGTTGCCAATTTTAACACTTATCAATGTCACTATGAACATCAATAGAAACATATTTCCCAAAGATAAAACCTAAAGGATATTTTGGTAAGTAACCAATGCATGACTCAAATCGAGATGTTTGAGTCAATGAATGCTTTTCCCGATTATAAGCATGCTGAATGTAGTGTAAGTGTTCATCCCAAAGCTTAGGATGTTTATTTCAATAACCATGAAGAATATGTACTACCATTCTGTTCACCACTTCTATCTGACCATCGGTTTGTGGATGGAAAGCTATACTCTTTTTCAACTTGGTGTCCATGAGTCCCCATAACCAAAGTTTCCTGACAAATTGAGAATCTCCATTAGAAATAATGGGTTTGTCCAAAATTTACCCATACATGTTGAAAGAAAATATGTGTAGTTTGTTCAGCTGTAACTTGCTTCTTACAAGGCAACAAAATACAAATTTTGCTGAAACGATCCACCACAACATAAAGATAATCACGATTTTTTTTAGACATAGGCACTCCTCCTACAAAGTCCATAGAAACACTTTCCGAAGGACAAGAAGGGACTGGGAGTGGAGTATACAATCCTTACTTTCTATTTCTAGGCTTACTTGTAGCACATAAAGAACATCCTCTTACATATCGTGACACACTTTCATTCATTCTAGGCCAATAACAATACCTTTGTAATTGTGCCACTGTCTTACCTACACCAAAATGGCCAACAATCAGAGAAGTATGTGCTTCCTTTATGATGTTGACTCCTTCACCCTATGGAATGCATAACTTGCCAAGATGATACAAAATTTTATCATGCACATGGCAATCCAATTCCTCTACTTGGTTTCCTTGACACAAAGTTGCATATACATCTTTAAAGTCACCATCTAAAGCATATTGTTCAACATAGCTCTCATGCATGATAGAATTAGGCTTAAGAATAACTAAAGCACTAAAAACTGGTCTAGAAAGCATGTCATAAACCTTCTTATAGATACATTTCTTATACCTTATCACCAAGTGGAATTGCTGCAAGAAACCTATCCATCTAGAATGCCTCGCTTGCTGTAGCTTGGTTTGTGATTGCAAGTATTGCAATGGTTAATGATCAATGTGAATGATAGTTTCCTTTCTCATCAAATAGTGTTTCCACTTTTTCAAACATTGCAAAAATGCATACAATTCCTTATCATATGTAGGATAGTGAACTACTATAGCATTTAATGTTCCATAATGGTAACATATGGGCTTACCATATTGCATCAAGACTGCTCCCATGGCATAGTTACTTGCATCTGTTTGTATCTCAAATGGCTGTATTAAATCAAGAAGTGAAAGAACTGGAGTTGTGCTAATTCTTTCCTTCAATTCATCAAAGGATTTATGCTACTTGCCTCGCCACTGAAAAACCTACTTCACACTTATCAAGGCATGTAATGGAGTTGCAATTGAAGAGAAGTTAGAAATGAACTTTCTCCAATATTGGGATGCTCCCAAAAGCTTCTAACGTCAGTTACATTATTGGGCTTGCGCCAATCTACAACAACTTTGACCTTTGAGGGATCTATATTCAATTCACTCTCTCCAGCAATATGTCCCAAATACACTAATGAGGTCTTTCCAAATTCACATTTAGACATATTTAAAACAACTTTTGTTTCTTCAAGACATCTAAGAATTGCCTAACATGCCTAATGTTGAGATTGCAACAAGATGATAGAGCTTAGTGAAAAGCGTCGCCTTCACTAAGTGGGCCCGCAGGCTATTTTTGGCGCAAGTCTATTTTTAGACTATGTCTATTTTTAGACATATGGATCATGTCTATGGATTGCAGGTTGTTGTTTATGGATGATTGATCAAGTTGGAAAAATAGATGGACTTCTATTTTTGATGAAAGCGTGAGTGATCACAGTGTGAGTGATCAAGTCTATTTTTAGACTGGCTGTCAAAAATAGAAAAGTCAAATATTATTATCTCACAATAATATTTGGACTATAAACTTTGTCTTATTCTCTTGGAGCATTTCAGTTCGAGCTACGGATGTGGCACATGCAATTGCATGAAGGAAATACGTGGTTCTTATGGGTTAGTTGAATATTTGCATGCATGACTTCAGTTAGAACTCAAGTGAGTTGAGTTTAGTGGACTGGAGGTGCAGGTGATGGAGTTGTGTTCAGTTTAGCTTTGTTAAACTGGTTGTATTTAGTCTAACTGGAAAATAGACTAGAGATGAGTTGGGTGAATTAGTCATTAATTAATTCACAAGTTATTAACTCATAATGCAACTATAGAATACATCAGTTAACTCAGTTGCATGTCAGTGCATGTTCAGTTCAGCAGGGACAGGTGTTAGAGGATCAGATTGCTATCAGTTGTGACTATAGCTGTGCATGATGACTTGCACAATCAAGGGATTGAGTATGCCAATGAGTTTGCCCACATTTTAGCTTGTTCTCACGTGATTTAGCCAAGGAAATACGTGGTTGCCTTGGAATTATCATCAGTTCTTGAGCAGGTATTGAGCAGCGGAGGCAGGCAAGCAGCGAAGGAGATTTGAGCCAGTGATTGATTCAGATCTGAGCTGTACTGTGTGTAACAGAGGTGGAGATACTTGTGAGAAGTATTATGCTGTGTAATGTTACATGACTCAATCATTAATATACAGATAGTTGGGGTTTTTAGCGAGATGCTTTCCCCGGGATACATACTGTGTTAATGTGTGAATGCCCTTGATGTTTTATTGTTATTGATGCTGCTATATTGATGATCAACGTAGAGGAGCTTATGTATTGTGTATGTTTTCCGCAATAGTACATGATAAGGATAATCTCTGTTGAATATGTGTTAAATTATTCAAAATTTCTACATGGTATCAGAGCTGGTTGATTTGTAGAAGAGATTTCTACAGGATATCAAAGCGAGGATTGATCATCAGATCTATTATTCAGGAAGTGACTACGTTTTTATTTCTTCAGGCAGAGTCTGTAATTGGGCCAGGTAGCCTCTGGATTCATCCTTATTTTGGAAGGTGAGATATCCAGTGAATGCCCATACAGTCGATCTCTGTACAAGAAATACTTCGTTCTCACGAATTTTAGATC
>APFE030762161.1:3930-22558 GCA_000404065.3 Pinus taeda | reverse complement strand
TGTGCAGGCTCAAGAAAGGCACATCGGGATATGGATTGGATGAGGTGAAGCTATGTGGCTTCATGGATGCAGATTGGGCAGGGAGCTCAAGAGGCTGAGTATATGGCAGCAAGGGCATCAGGTACCATCATATCAGAGATTGTGTGCAGCGGAGGATCATGTTACTTTCGTACATTCCAACGGAGGATCATGATGCTGATATTCTGACGAAGGCTCTCACCAGGAGCAAATTCGAGTACCACCAAGGTAGGATAGGGGTTGCTGATAATCCATATCTTGTCGAGAGGGAGTGTTGAGATTGCAACAAGATGATGGAGCTTAGTGAAAAGAGTCGCCTTCACTAAGTGGGCCCGCAGGCTATTTTTGGCGCAAGTCTATTTTTTAGACTATGTCTATTTTTAGACATATGGATCATGTCTATGGATTGCAGGTTGCTGTTTATGGATGATTGATCAAGTTGGGAAAAATAGATGGACTTCTATTTTTGATGAAAGTGTGAGTGATCACAGTGTGAGTGATCAAGTCTATTTTTAGACTGGCTGTCAAAAATAGAAAAGTCAAATATTATTATCTCACAATAATATTTGGACTATAAACTTTGTCTTATTCTCTTGGAGCACTTCAGTTCGAGCTACGGATGTGGCACATGCAATTGCATGAAGGAAATACGTGGTTCTTATGGGTTAGTTGAATATTTGCATGCATGACTTCAGTTAGAACTCAAGTGAGTTGAGTTTAGTGGACTGGAGGTGCAGTTGATGGAGTTGTGTTCAGTTTAGCTTTGTTAAACTGGTTGTATTTAGTCTAACTGGAAAATAGACTAGAGATGAGTTGGGTGAATTAGTTATTATTAATTCACAAGTTATTAACTCATAATACAACTAATGAATACATCAGTTAACTCAGTTGCATGTCAGTGCATGTTCAGTTCAGCAGGGACAGGTGTTAGAGAATCAGATTGCTATCAGTTGTGACTATAGTTGTGCATCAGATCTTGCACCAATCAAGGGATTGAGTATGCCAATGAGTTTGCCCACGTATTTTCCCACATTGTAGTTGTTATGACTCACGTGATTTTTCCAAGGAAATACGTGGTTGCCTTGGAATTATCATCAGTTCTTGAGCAGGTATTGAGCAGCGGAGGCAGGCAAGCAGCGAAGGAGATTTTAGCCAGTGATTGATTCAGATCTGAGCTGTATTGTGTGTAACAGTGGGTGGAGATACTTGTGAGAAGTATTATGCTGTGTAATGTTACATGACTCAATCATTAATATACAGATAGTTGGGGTTTTTAGCGAGATGCTTTCCCCGGGATACATACTGTGTTAATGTGTGAATGCTCTTGATGTTTTATTGTTATTGATGGTGCTATATTGATGATCAACGTAGAGGAGCTTATGTATTGTGTATGTTTTCTGCAATAGTACATGATCAGGATAATCTCTGTTGAATATGTGTTAAATTATTCAAAATTTCTACACCTAACATGTTCTTCACGGGTTTTTTTGATTATCAATATGTCATCTAAGTTGAAAATCACAAAATCATCAAGAAAAGGCCTTAAGACATCATTCATAACTCTTATGAATGTTGGAGGAGAATTACAAAGTCCAAAAGGCATAACTAACCATTCAAACAAACCTTGCTTTATGTTGAAGGCTGTCTTCGATATGTCTCCTTCAACAATCCTAATATGATGATATCCATTTCTCAGGTCTAACTTAGTGAAATACAAAACATCTTTCAATTGGTCAAGTAAATAATCAATTTGAGGAAGATGGTAACAATCCTTTACTGTAATATTGTTCAAGGCTCTAAAATCCACACACATATGCCATGTACCATCTTTGTTTGGTACTAAAACAATTGTTGACCGCATGGTGATGTGCTTGGTTTGATGACCCCTTTATCAAGCAATTCATGGATTTGTTTCTTGATTTATGCATTCTCCATAACTGACATCTTGTACATGGCAATTTTTGGAAGAGGACAATATTGATGCAATTAGATCTCATGTTGGATTCCTCTTTTAGGAGGCAATCCTTTGGGTTCCTGAAACATCCAATCATAGGTGTTCACAACCTCATCTAAATCAGATTTTAACCTTGAATCAAATCCTTGGAAGGCTTCATTTTCAACATTCTCTTTTGGTTTGATAATAAAGAGTACAAAGTTCTTACTAGCATTAACAAGCCTCTTCATTTGTCCAACAATCACAAGTGATAAATTCAACTTCTTGCTATGTGCTCTAACACTATACTCAACCCCATCTTTAAACAAGTGATATTTTTTCTCATGGAGATGAAATATAGCTCTCCTATCATATAGATATTGGCTTCCTGAAATAATACCACAAATGTGAAGTGGAATAACATCAAGATCTACCTCAGCTATAAAGTTTGCAGCGATGGAAAATATCAATTTACATCTTTTTGTCACATGTAATTTTGCATTGTCACATATCCGAGCTAAAGGATAAGGTTTAGGATGTGGAGTGGTTTCCAAATTCAATTCTTAACAATGTCTTCAGAAATAAGGTTTTCTTGTGATCCACTATCAAACAATGTATCTATCTTGGTATGTTTTGAAATGAATCAAATATGAAAAAGCTCTATTCTTTATTTTTCATGTCGAGTTTCATTGATGCTATTTGAAGAAATAGTAATTGCAATAGAGTCCTTACCTTTAAATCTCATGGTTGTGATCTTTGTTTCATCTCTAGAATCATATCCTAAATCATGTTGTGTAGTTGCAACAGTATTTTGTTTCCCTTTGTTGTTAAACTTTTTGGGTCTCATTTCAGGATGAAGTTTCCGAAAATGGTCTCCATCATGGCCTTCTTTTGAATAGTGCTTACATGTGAGTTTTTCTCCCTCCTTTTTGATTGAATAATTCTTCTTCCCTTTTCCTTTGAATTCCCCCTTTCTTTTTTCTCCACTCTTGAATGGATTTTTCTGTCCTCTTGAGGAAAATTCTTCCCTCTTGCCTCTAAATGAATTTGTTGTACACTAACTTCATCTAGTTTTGTAATATTAAACTTGAGAATTGTGTGTCTCAAATAACAATGCAATCCTACAATGTATTTGAGTGAAGTGTCTTAAGAGGATAAATCTATACCCAAAATCAAAGATCCTTTCCTAAATTATTGAGTATAGGTTTGCACATTTTGACCTTTAGCTTGCTTAAAGTTTTTCAAATCCATGATAGTTTTTTGCATGTATGCTAATGGATAAAATTTCCTTCTTATTGCAACAACAAAATCATTCCAAGAGGATAAAACCTTACCAAGTTTTTTGTCCTCTTGAGTTTTTCCCTGCCACCAAATATGTGCTGCACCTTCCAACCTAAGAGAACCAAACTGAATTTTGGTATCATCATCCTTGATTCTTTGTATCCTACAATACACTTCAATTTGATGAACCCAATTGTCCAATTTCTCAACATTTATCTTTCCATTTTACATAGGCAATTCAAAATTTTTATCAATATTTAGTAAAGGAATTTTACCATGCCCCTTTGGGGAATTTGAAGGTGTTTGTGAAAGGGTAGAAGAAGTAGAAGAATACGAGGATAAAGATGAGGATGAGGATGATGGAGGTGAAGGTGATGGCTTGTCACCATTCCCTCCATTCCATTTTGGAGACTTGTCTCCTTTTGGATGTTTTGATCTCTCTCCATACAACCTTGAATTCATCTCCTCATAAATAAATTTGACCATTTCAAACATCTCAAAGAAGGATTTTCTGTAAGTTTTTTCATCTTCAGACATCTCTTAAGGACCTTCTTCATGTGCCATGACTATTGAAGCTTGAGGTGTGTTTTTTCTCCTTGAAACAATTTGAGGCCTTGGCTCCACAAGTTCTCCTTATCCTCTTTTAAGCTCCAACCTTGTACGCATTATAAAACACTCGAAAACAAAATCAAACCTTCACAATAACCTTAAGCTTTGATACCAAAATGATCTATAATGTAAACTTGAAGGTGAAGATAAAATTGCAAGTAATATTTTATGTATTATACTAAATGGATCACTTTGAAAAACACATAAAATTATGGTTTTTAAACTTAGTTAGCAACATAATACAAAGATAATATACCATACCAAAAACAAATAACAACAAAAATGATAAAGGAGTTCACCCCTCTCTTGGACTACATCTCTTGGTCCAGCTTCCAATGACGAGTCTCTTTCATTAAGTACTTAAATTTGTGTTTACATGGATTTAGAGTGCTCAAAATTTAAATATTGTCTTGAATGGCTTCAGAATTGTCAAAAACCCCTAGCTGGGCTCTTGTTGGGCTCAATTTGGCCAAAAACTTAAGAACTTATGCTCTCCCAAAGTTTTTTTTCTAACAACATCACAAACTGTACTAGATTGCTAACTAATCTATGATTTCTGCCTTTCCAGTGTGTGTTGAGCGACAATTTCGCCCAACGTCAGTGAAAATCGCGTCAAAATTGGTGCATTTTTTCGTTCAATTAAATTTCCTTGTAAGGCCTTGGGAAAAAATATAGGGTCACATGAGGACATGTGCTTGAGGGCTGGGGCTAACTGCCTGCCCCCATCAACATAGCCCGTGGCTCCTCGACGTTGGTTCCATGAGAAACATACAACTGTGCTTATCCTAAAATTTACGTGCCCGAATTCGATTTTTGTGCTAAGCACTCTGCTATGGTGGCGTGAGGTTTTATGGTGCCATGTGACTAGGGCTAGTCCCCAAAATCTACGCTTATTATAAAAACCTCTGCCAATCCCTTCACCATTGGTTATATGGGGGTGTAATGTGAACCGAACCTCTCTGCACCTTTTCTTGTTGGCTCCGTGTTACAGTTTGGTTGTGGTCCTGTGGTTCTTTATCACTTGGGGCTAGGGCTAAGCCCATGCGCTTGGCTCCCCCACCTGAGGTCCTATGGGCATGGGTGACCAAGGGCTAGGGCTTAGCCCTGACCCTATCCCCAAAACAAAATTTTGAATGAGTTTAAACAAAATTCTACCATTGTATATGTTAAGTGACATCGATGGCTTGGTGGTAAGGTGCTTTGTTGCCAAACCATAGGTTCTGTATTCGAATCTAGCCAGTTGCAGTTCAACCTTGAAAAAATTTTAGTGGACCACGGGGTGCCACGTGGAAGCCCATGATTGGGCGATGTGTCATTCCCCCATTGGTCTAACAAAAAAATAAACCATCAATAATAATAAAACAAATTCAAACCAATCACACTTAGACACTTGTCAACTTGTCATTGACCTATGTGTACAGTCAGCCTACCCAGTCACCTTGCCCAATCAGTGTACAGACTGCCCAGTGAGCAGTCTTATAACCAATCTGCAATTTTTTTACCTGTTTTGGAAAACGATTAGAACACGATATCAAGAGCACATGATATCAGTTTTTGACAATAAGTTGGATTTAGGTCATCGAGATCTACACACTAGTATAGGTTTCGAGCACTTTTGAGCACTTTTAATTTTGAGCACTTTACTTATCCCTTGGATCACATAATAAGTACAAACCAAAATTACCTTTTCTTCTTTGATGCTGGAACAATAGGTCCCACAAAATCTAGAGCCCTACTTTTGTAACACTCAATGAGTACCTAATGAGCATCAATATTGCAGCAAGAATTCTGCATTTCCTAGGGCTACCAACTTTATTTTATCAACCCAGGGTTCGTACAAACTTGGAGGCCATAGTGCTGTATACACAAGAAGATGCGATGGGTCCACTCTTTGTCACTGGTGAGCTGGAGATAGACCACTATGGTTTCTTAAACTAGCCTTCTATTGATTCAGAAGAAGTTTGATTACCAATGAAGAAAGGGGAATTTTGCACTAATTGGGAGAATTGAAATATTGTTTAGTGCAGTAAGGAAAGACTGAAATTAATGCTTTAACACACCACTCATCTAAATAATTGCTAAGAGATATTCCTTCAGAATAATTCTAAGCTAACATGTGTGTAATTCTAACTGTCCTAGGCATGCAATCTAAAATAACTAAACATTCTACTACTGTGCACATGAATGAACACAATAATTCTTTTTTATTTTTGTCCCTTTTTTGTGAAACTATGAATGCTAAATATTCTTGGTGGTGTAGCAGGTGGGTTAGATATGGCGGTGAAAGGTCAAATGGCTTGGGAGGCAAGTAGGGGTCTTCTCCTATCTTCCTAGATGCTTTTTCCACAAATCAGCCTCAAAACAGGCCACTACAGGTCGTTCTACAAGATGTCCTAATGCTTCCTACAGGATGTCCTAATGCTCCTACAGGATCCCCTGTATTCCTATAGGATCCAACTGAGAGAAATAGAAGTAATTTTTAAGGTGGTATAGGGCTTAGGGAACATGAATGATGGAAGAAACAAGGCAAGGGGGTGGCTAGGAATTCCTCAGAGCTCAAACCAAAGTTTGTAAGATGGTTAGATTCTCTCAACAAACCTGTAAAGTTGTCCTTATGGAAGGATGAATTGGTTGATGAAATTAGTGGTTTTTGGTGATCATGGATGGATGAGGTTAGGGTGGAGTTACTGACATGAGATATTCGTACACTACTAAAACTCCTGCAATACATACATCATTGGCATTTATCCACGAATCATGTCAAACATTAATGATTTCCAATTAACTTAAGAAAACATAATTTCATTATTTAGTTTCCTAGTTCATGCATGGAAATACTTGTAGAATGTTGTGAAACACAATGAGATCTAATACAACGATGAAGATATCAGAAATGACAGTTGAAACATATCCTTGAAAACTAAAAATATGTTGGCCTAAGTAGTAGAAAACCCTAAATTCCATAAGAAATCATAATTCTATATTTTGGGGATGAATAGGAGTTTTCCCTCAAACCATGGTCCCTAAAGGGAGGAGTGAGGTCAAATCCACCTGCTATCATCCTTTTTGGTATTCCTTTAACTCTCTAAACTACTGCTAAATCTATGAACAAATGGAAGCAAACTAATCAAATTTACCACTACTTGTAATGAAACAATGCTAAAACCAATTCAACAATTAATCTATGAAATAACCTAAACATACAAGTACAAGAAGAGGAGCCTTTGGTGCTAGGGTTGGGCCCTAATCCAAGAGGTTCAACCTTCTGAGTCAACTCAGTGCTAGATCAAGGAAATGCTCATTCTCATTATCATATCAGAAAAATTACATAACAATGTTTTGCCACGAACTTGCACTCGAAAATGCTTAGTGCTCTTACATAAAAATATGAATTCTAATGAGGCGCTAGGCCTCCTTATTTATACAAATGAAGTCTCCAACAACTTCCTTAAATCTAGTGAGGCTTGGCTTCCAAACCCAAGATGAATTGGCTTATAATTGTCACTAGCTTGAGTGCCCATGATCTCCATGACTCGGCTGCTTGCAACTCCAAGCTAGTGTGATTTGATTGAGGAATATTCGAATGAGTGAGGATTTAATGAGGAGGATCTATATCCTATAATATCTCCTTCTTGTCTCATTCAAGTTTTTGCCCTTAACTAGCCAAAATTTCCATGATTTTCTCTCAATAACCTGCGATCAATGCACATTAGACCACTAGACATGCATCTTACTTTTACTCATCTCCTTAAGAAAAATATAATTAAAACATTTAAGGAATTATGATAAGAGTTGATTTTAATAAACTTGGAGGTGTATTAAGGTCCTTATAGTTACCCAATGATGAGGCTCATCATCACCCCCCTACTGAAAGTATTTCTCATTCTATGAGCAACTTAATCTATATCCATGTCCTTCATTTCTTTGGTGGTCTCCCTGACATCCTATGCTTCTACTGTAGTTTCTTCTTCTTGTGAATAAAATCCTTCCTTCCTCTCTATCTCTTCCCACTACTTTCTTTCTTCTTCTTCTTTCCTTCCTTCTAAAATTCCTAAAAGCAGTGGTGGACTGAGTCTCAATCCAATCCAATTGACTTTGAGTCTTCATAGAGCTTGCTTCTACATGGGGGTTGTGCAACTCCTGGGGCAACCAAATTTACTTTATCAACTCGAGGTTCATACAAAATTGGAGGTGACAGTGTTGTCTACACAATAAAATGTGATGGATCCACTCTTTGTCACTGCTGAGCTAGCGATAGACTACTATGATTTCTCAAACCATCCTTCTATTGATTAAGAAGAAGTTTGATTACCAATGAAGAAAGGGGAATTTTGCACTAATTGGGAGAATTGAAATATTGTCTACTGTAGTAAGGAAAGAATGAAATCAATGCTTTAAACACACCACTCATCTAACTAATTTCTAAGAGAAGCTTCAGAAGAATTCTAAGCTCACTTGTGTGCAATTCTAACTATCTTAGGCATGCAATCTGAAATAATTAAACATTCTACTGATGTGCACATGAATGAACACAGTAACTCTTTTTTCTTTTTCTCCTCTTTTTGTGAAAATGTGAATTCTAAATCTTCTTGGTGGTGTGGCGGGTTAGAGATGGTGGTGAAAGGTCAAATGGCTTGGGAGGAAACTAGGGGTCTTCTCCTATCTTCCCGGACAATTTTTCCACAAATCGGCCTCAAAAAAGGCCACTACAGGTCGTCCTACATGATGTCCTAATGCTTCCTACAGGATGTCCTAACGCTCCTACAGGATGCCCTGTATTCCTACAGGATCCAACTAAGAGAAATAGGAGTGATTTGGAAGGTGGTATAGGGCCTAGGGAAGGTGAATGATGGAAGAAACAAGGCAAGGGGGTGGATAGGACTTCGTCAGAGCTCAAACCAAAGATTGTAAGATGGTTGGATTTTCTCAACAAACCTGGAAAGTTGTCCTTATGGAATGATGAATTGGTTGATGAACTTAGTGGCTTTTGGTGATCATGGATAGATGAGGTTAGGATGGGGTTGCTGGCATGATATCTTCCTGCACTACTAAAACTCCAACAATACATACATCACTGGCATTTATCCATGAATCATGTCAAACAAGAAAGATTTCCAATCAAATTAAGAAAACAAAATTTCATTATTTAGTTGCCTAGTTCATGCATGGAAATACTTGTAGAATATTGTGAAACAACATGATATCTAATACAAAACTGAAGATATCAGAAATGACAATTGAAACCTATCCTTGAAAACTGAAAAGATGCTGGCCTAAGTAGCAGAAAACCCTAAATTCCATAAGAAATTAAAATTCTGTCTTTTTGGGGTTGAATAGGAGTTTTCCCTCAAATGATGGTCCCTAAAGGGAGGAGTGAGGCCAAATCCACCTACTATCAACCTTTTTGGTATTCCTTTACCTCTCTAAACTACTGCTAAATCTATGCACAAATGGAAGCAAACTAATCAAATTACAAGTAGATTCATGTGCTTCAGCAGATGGCTACAAATTTTTGATGGACTTATTATGTTTGTAGGGTGCATGATGGAAAGCAGAGAAGATATAGAATGAAAGAGACCAAAGATCATGGAAAAATCAAGTTGAAGAGTAAAGAATGATAAAGGAAAGGATGGAGATAGAGACTTGTTTAATGAATATTTCTGATGAAAGGAAAATCATTCCTCTTTGTAATGTTTAATAAATAGTATCATGAAAAATATTGACTTATTCTAGAAAGTCTACTTAGGAATGAGATATGAAGAGAAATGAGTGAATGTAGGGATGAAGTGGAGATATTTTAGGAGACATGGAAGAAATAATGGAACTAATTTTGAAAATGTGATGTATTTGTTATGGTCACCTTACATTATATAAAGGGACCATTTGTACAATAGGGATTCATTCAGCCCCATGGGTTAGCTCACTTGGTCAGAATCAGTGCCTCACCATTGGGAGGTCATAGGGTCCATTCTCCCCGAAGCCCTTGGGGTTAGGCCTAGCTAGTGGGCTGCGAGGCTAGATTCCCTTCGGGGTCGATCAACCCAGATTTTCTGTGGCTTTAGCACCACCCATTGAACAGGGTGTCTGTGAACGACAAAAAAAAAGGGATTCATTCGTGAATGGTTTAATAAAAATATAATTTCCCCCTTTTGGAAGATTAAATCATTTCTCCCTTGCTTCGTATTTTGTGTATATATGTCTTTGATATGACTTTGGCGCATCATTTTTGGTATAAGAGTGAGACTAAGATGGGTCTAGAACTATGAGAGAGATGGGAATTTTTTGATTAAATTATGAGCGATGAGCTGTCTATTAAATAATGTGGTTGTTGGGATTGAAAGTAGTAGACTTGTATTGTGGAAGACTTGTGTAAAGACATCCTTTGAATGCATTGGAGTAGTGAAGAAATGGTTTGAAGACGTGAAACTTCTCTTTTAGTGTAAATACTTGTGTAACACTTAGACTTGCATGGACATGTGTTTTTTTGAGAGCTTATACTATTGTGTTGTAGTCCTGATATTTATGGAGCGATATTACTATTGAGTGAACCAATAGTGTGAATGTGTGTTACATGTGAATACTTGTGCATAATGATAGACCTTTGTGGAAGTGTAAGGAGGAACCACCATATGCACGGTGTCTAGGAGAATGATGTGTTGTTTCCAACGTGGATGAATCCACAAGGAGGAGCTATCATACAAATACCACTTTGACGCAACCAAAACCCTACAATGGGAACCTTTCCCTTCTTTTCTTCAAGATTTCTGTAAGGATACATATTTGTAACATTAAATATAGGTGATATTCCAATATCTAAGGTGGTAATTCAATCTCATAAGCATTGATAGAAAAATTTCTCAAGATTTTACGAGGTCTTATCTTCTTTAGTTTCATTTTGTTATATTAATTTCTTGGGAATCTCTCCTTCATCCAGTGAGCTAGTACCATATCTCCAACTTCAAATTTACTTTCCTTTTTGTCAGGTCTACCTTTTTCTTGTACTTTTGGTTGTTGTCCTGAAGCTTCCCCTTAACTTGTTCATGTAAGTTTTACATTGTTGTGGAAAAGTCCTTTGAACTGGCATTTCTCAATTCCTCTTTTCTCAATTTCCATGTTCATAAATTCCCCTGGGGGGCATACCATATGGGTGACAACATAAAGCTATGTTACAATTTTTTCAAGAGAGGGCACATTTAGGTTGAAAAAAAGGGCTCGATCGAGTAATTTAAGTGCTTGATCGAACCATTTTTAAGTGCTCGATCAAGATCCTCGAGTGTTGAAAAAATATCTCAATCGAGGGTTAAAAAAACCCTTGATTGAGCCATTACTTTGTATTAAAATTTGCACTCACGGTTTACGTGCATCATTTTTCACAAACCACGGGATAATTAACAACTCGATTGAGAGTAGTGGAGCTTTATTGAGCATTTTGAGCACTGAGCAATCCAACTAACCTCACCAATGTCCCAAAGGCTTAAGTGAAAGTAGCTATTTTATCCTTTTAGTTTTTTTTTATATAATTTTTCCTGCAAATTAAACAAATTAATTGAAAAAAAAAAAACTTATCATACAAATCTTGGAAACTAGATCACTACTAAGAGGGGGGGGGTTAATCAGTAGTGAAGGAACTTATAAATTTTTGTTCAATTAATTAAACATTTAAACCATGCATAACCTAAAGGACATAAGCAAAGGTTAGAGCATCAAACATGAGTAAAAATAGCAAGAATTCAATGCAAGAGGCACAAATATTTCTAGTGGAAAACCCTCCTCCTCGGTCAAAAACTACCCTTGCTATTGCTGCACTAATCAATAAATTTTATTATGCTAAGAAAATTATTTACATAGAGATTCATTTGGCTACTATCAAATAGATATATCTTTCTCATGTAGATCTATGAACTACCATCTGCTGGAAGCCACCATGACCAATGATCCTCACTTGGTTACTCTTGAACTATCAAACAACTCTACATAATCCTATCTGCTGGAAGCCATCCCAACCAACATCCCTTCCTAGTTTCTTCCAAACTATCCAACCACCATTGGATTGAGAAACATGCTTTCTTATATTGATTTCATCGGAGTCCTCCAACTCCACTCCTTTATTTGGTTCTCATTTCATACATTTTCAGACTGGAACCAAGAACCATTCTCAACATGAACACCACAACAAAATATCTTCAAGGCACACAATCAAAATCCAAAAATACACGAAAAAATGCATCATAATCTCACTAAACACTACATAAAATACTATGATAAACACATTAACTAAAATTCTCTCCGCAACAAGTAAAATTGATCACAACTAAATGTTTCACTCAAAAATAAACTAGAGAATGTACTAGGAGAAAAAAATATCCAAATACATCTACAATCAAGCTCTATTTAATCTCCTCGTTCATTGCACAAAATACTAACTAAAACATAATCTTGCTATTTTTTGCAACACCAGAAAACTACTTTAGAAAATCTTCTTCACAAATCTCACAACTTACACAAAATCCTCCTCTCTCACACTCACTTAACTCACTACTCATCCAACCAAACTATCATTGAGCTCTCTCCAATAGATAGATGAACTAAGGTGCTCAACTCAATAATTACCAAGAACTATTGAGCTCCAAAAATCTCAGTTCATACACTTGATTTGATCCAGATTCAACTCGTAGACTAGATCATACCACTAATTCCACTTCATGGAGGATATTGTCAATGTTAATCACATTCTAAAATATCATTAACATTTTTTCGACCTTTATGCGATGATTCCTAAACAAGAAAAGATGAAAAATGAATAAAAACTTGATGTGCATGAGGAGTATGAACAAAATGTCACTCTAGGCCTCATCCACACCCATAAAACTGATGAATCTCAGTTGTAACCGCACTCACAACACTATCTCCTAACGCTTGGGGTAGAAGATGGAGAAAACACAATCAAATCATCTCAAAGCTCTGCTAAACTTCAGGGACACTTTCATCAACTCAAAAACACACCTCCAAACCTTTGTGACAAGTCTACAACTGATGATATAACCAAAGAACCTTTACAACAAGTCAGTGACATGAAAAGCCTAGTCTTCAAATCTCCTCATCAAGGCTAACACCTCCATCTACTCAAGAAACAATGATAACCTATTAAAACTCCTCTAGCACCTGTATCAATATCTCTAGCACCTGTATCAATATCGCTAGCACCTGTAGCAACATCTCTAACACTTGTAGTAGCAACATCAAGTCATCCAACTGCCTCCAACACCTACAGAGGCACCTCCAATACTTGTAGCAACATGAAACTGTAACAATCCATCATAAAAATGCATTGTATCCATTTATAATCAACCTCCAAATCCTACACTAAGTCATACCACAACCAAGTTGACATCAATGCCAACCAACAAGACCAACAAGACCAACAAGCCAAACACTTGTCACACGCATCCCACATTATGAAGACTACTAATCATCATTAAGTTGACATAAGAAATATGATGAATAATATCAATACCCTGTTGACATCAATGGCAACAACAAAAACCATGAAATCCACAAAAGACCATCAAAAAATCCCTTCAAAACAGCTTATAAAACCACAAAACAACCTAGAAAACCACAAAAAATTTAGAAAACCACAAAAAACAACCTAGAAAACGTTTCAAAACCACTAAATAAATTATAATTTAGGTTTTAAATTTTGTTCATACTTGAAATGGTAGCATGTTTTGTTTATTATGCATATTTTCTAATTTTGAATGGTAAAGGCTTTATTTTCTAATTATTTTAGGTTTTAAAGTTTTTAGTTAGGATTTTTGTGAAATAAATTTCCATTTTTTTTTTTTTAATTTTTGTAATTTAAATGAATTTTAAATTTATAATAAAATTGAATGAAATATACCCCAAAAAACTCCAAAATAAATAACAACCAAACTATAAGCAATAAATAAGTAAATTAGGAACTTGTGATTGACATGATGAATATGGTTGCTCATGGTGAACCTCTATTTATCTTTTTTTAAGCAAGAGATGGTCCTTCTATTAACTTAGGTAAAAAAATATTTTACACATGTTACAACAAATGCCCAGAGGCACAAGCTCCTACAAAGGGGAGTGAAAATACCCTGAGTGCCTGAAAAAACCTCAAAAAATCAGACCGAGACAAGGTCTCGATTGCCCAAAACCGACCAAAGAGCTATCTTTTAACAATCCGATGGTCAAGATTCATCCTACGTAGGGGCGCAGTTCTAAAAAAAACCTAAAGTTGCCTGATCAATGCTGACTGTTGATCTTCTCCTTCTAATCCAACGGTCATAGTCCATATCATGTGACTTAAAAAGCCTGCTAAATACCGCGCGATGAAGGTGGTTTGCTTTTTCGGTCCTCCACCACGTGTTGCTTCCTGAGTGGAATCACTAGCTTTTCCTTAATACCATCTTTGGTTTGGAAGGCACCTGATGAAGGTGGTAAACAATTAGTGGTTTTATCCCTTCAGCCCTGCCAACATGCACACCAAAAGGTGATCATTGATCTTCCCTCTCCAGATTTGACGACCACAATCCAAATCGGCCCACACAACTACTCCCGAAAACCCCTAAAGTTGCACGATCAAAGCTGGCCGTTGATCCATTCCTTCTGATCCAACGGCTAGAGTTCATATCGCGTGGCTTAAAAAGCTTGTTAAATACCTCGCGATGAAGGAAGTTTACTTTTTTGGTCCTCCGTCACGTGTTGCTTCCTGAGTGGAATCGCTGGCTTTTCATTAAAACCGTCTTTGGTCTGGAAGGTTCTCAATGAAGGTGGTAAACCATAAGTGGTTTTCTCCTTTCAGCCTCACCAACTTGCACACCAAAAGGTGGCCAATTATCTTCCCTCTCCAGATCTGACGGCCATAGATCAAATCAGACCACACAATTTCTCATAAGATACCCAGGGATGAAGGCGGTAATCATTGTCCATTCGCCTCCACGCGTCTGCTGCTGAATGGCATCACTTGTCTTCTGGGAAAACTTCTCCCGGGAGAGAGGTTGCTCAACACAGATGGTATGTCTCGGGCAATTTTTGACCCCAGTAATCTCATCCTTTAACACCTTCATCTTCCATGGAATCATTCCTCCTGTGAATAGATATCTGCCTTTGTTACTGGAAGCTCCCTTAGAAAAATGACAGTGCATCTCCACTGATGGGCTATCTGAAGTGAACTTATCCATCGTTTTCATAAAGTAAAATTCTTTCTCTTGATTTTTCCTGATACTGCTGTCTGTCACTGAGGGCCTGATATGAGCATTCATCCTTCAACCTGTCATCCAATACCTCCTCCCACTAGCAGCACAAGTCGATATGCTTGTTTCGAACCCCCTCATTTGCAAGCCAGTCCGCAACTTTATTTCCTTCCCTGAGGACATGCCCCAACCTAAGAGTTCTCAACATTCTTAAGTGCACTTGGATTCTTGAGTAAACTTGTAGAAGCAACCAATGTCCTGAGATTTTCTCTAATGTAGACCAACACTTATCCTCTTCACTGAGTTAATGACTAATTCCGAGTCAGCCTCAATGATGACATTGTGAATGTTGTACTTGAGCAGTATTTCCAGGGATAATTCCATCGCCATGAGCTCAGCCATATTGTTGGTAGCATTTCCTAGATAACTGTGGAAGATGATTTGTATGTTTCCTTCCTCATCCCTCATGACCCCTCCATATCTAGCTTCTCTCGGATTCCCTTTTGATGCCCCATCAATGTTAAATTTTAAAAAGCCATGTGAAGGGGGTTGCCATGAAACCTTTTCTTCTGAGGTATTCTTGTTGATATGCATAGAACCTTGAGGGGGATGAACCTTAAGCTCTAACTTCTTTAGTATTCTGGCCTCTCTTTGTCTGGTAGGTTTGGCAGTGGCTACACCTCCTAGGATGTGAACAGTCTCTTTGATCTGTCTAAGAATTCGCTTAAATATGTTGCTCACCGGACTCACTTTATCCTCGAAAATCCTGTTATTGTGCTCCTTCCAAACATTCTAGAATATGAATCTTGGGACCAACATCTAGGTGGAGTTAATGCTCTCATTATCCGAAAAAAATTTCCGCCATTTTTTCAAAGTAGCAATGATGTCATTTACATTTTTATTTGTCTGCTTGAAGACTTCTCCCACCCAATTCCAAAGTATTGTAGTGAAAGTGCATCTATTCAGGAGATTATTTGTAGTTTCTTCTTGTTGTCTACACAAGTGACATATTGATGGGCCAACAAAGCCTTTTTTCTTAGGTTATCCCATGTCATAATCTTGCCCTGTTGAACTAGCCACTTGAACAGTTTGACTTTAATCCAATGAGGATTATCCCAGAGTTATTTCCATGTCTTATCAATGCTTGGAAGGTTAAGCCCTGAATATATCCTTTTGGCCTCCTTAAGGTTGAAGAGACCTGCCTTGTTCTTTCCCCATCTTAGTTGATCATCCAAGGTTGAGGTCAAGATTTTCATTTTGTCTAAAAGACCTTAAGGGCTATCGCTTGAGTGTGCAACATGCCTATTCCACTATAGTTTGTAAGTTTCCATGTTCTCCATTTCTCATTATACCTTGATTGGTCCAAATAGTCACGTACCCACATTAATCATTTGTTGATGGTGTCGGTGTGAATGTCTACTAATTCTTCACTTCGGAGATTGTCCTCTTGCTGCTAGTTATCCTTCCAGAACTAGGCCAGATTTCCATTTTGTATCTCCCAGAAACTGTGATTTTGGACTAGGGCCTTGTTCTCCCATGCCTTATTCCATATTGCAGAACCTTTAACTTCTCTTGTCATTCTGATGAGGTTCTCCTCCTGCCACCCTCTAGCATAATTTTGCTTCCATAGTTTTGCCTAGGGGGCTTGTATTTCCTTTAGCCATCTCCACCATATTTTGGCTCCAAGAACTCTGTTAATAATTTATGGGTCATGAAGACCCAAACCACCAAGGGACTTAGGTTTGCATACCCCGTCCCATGCCACAAGGGCCCATTTCTTCTTTTCTTTGCCCTTCCCCCGGAGAAAGTCTCTCTGAATATTTCTTATATTAGTAATTACATCAGTTGGTGCTGGAATGACTAAAAGCATATAGATAAGGATACTTTGGAGGATAGCCTTAGTTAGAATCAGTCTCCCTACTAGATTCAATGCTCTATTTGTCCATTTGCTAATATTATCTTTTATCTTATTAAGAACCGGCTCCCAGATATCCCTGTGTAGCGGTTTGTTAGTCAGGGGAACTCCCAAGTACTTTGTAGGCATTGACTCCCTCTGAAAGCCCAACATTCTGGAAATATTTCTTTGTATTGAAATATCTGTATTGAAAAAGAATATCTTTGAATTTGTAAGACTTACCTCTGTGCCTGCTGCCCTAGCAAACTTACTCAGAATCTTCTTGAATGTTGTGGCTTCCTTGACAGTGGGTGTGCCTTGAAGCATAGTATCATCCACAAATTGTTGATGTGTCACCGTGTCCCCATCTTGAGTGAGTCTCAGACCCTGAATTCTCCCTCCTCCTTAGCAGCTTTGATTGCTCTCCTTAACCCTTCCATCATGAGAATGAAAAGGAAGGGAGAAAGAGGATCTCCTTTCTTGATACCTCTAGAAGGCTTGAAGGTTTTAGAGGGAGAGTCATTGAGAAGAATTGAACAACTGGCGGTGGTGACTAGCACCATAACCCATTTAATCCCATTATAATCAAAGCCATAGGCTTTTAATAGTGCTCTTATGTACGACCAACTAATTTTGTCATAGGCCTTTGCTATGTCCAGCTGAATTATCATTCCTGCCTGTTTGTTGGTTTTGAGTGAATGAACCATTTCATGTGCTTGAATTATGTTATCTAGAATTTGTCTCCCTTCCACAAAGCCCATTTTCTCCTTTGACACTAGGGTGGGGAGGAGTGGTTTGGGATGGTTGGCAATTACTTTGGATATTATTTTGTATACCACATTGCATAGTAATATAGGTCTAAATCTGTCTGGAGAGGTGGCCTTTTCCTGTTTGGGGATTAAGTCTATGAAAGATTCATTGAGCGCCTTTAAGACTATTGGGTCCTTATAATGCTAGTGATTACCCCATTACTATTGTATTTGTATCCCTTATTAATATTTTTGTGCCCCTATTGTCCCCATATTGTATTACGTGCCCCATAGTATCCCCTATTTTGTTTGTGGCTTTATATTATTATTGTTGGTGGACTGGTTAATTTGACTCCTAGACTTCCTATATTATAGAAAGGAAGGTTTGTCATTTGAATTATCCAAAATGTTCAATTTTAATGTAAGAGGTTTCCCCCTTGAAGAGGTTGAATTCTAAGGCGTTGATCTATCTTTTCTATCTTTTTCTTGAGCTGGTTTCATAACATTTGGTATTAGAGCTTTGGATTCTAGGGTTTCGCTGCTCCAAATAGGTCATCGTGGAATTTTCGCTATAAATTTTGTTCTGTGATGTTTCAGAAACTAAAAAAAAACCATTTGAGAAGAGATCACGCTGAACCTCAGGTCCGAATTTCAGAGCTTTTCGCATTATATTTGCGGAGATATGATGTGAGGAATTTGGTCTTTTTGCAGACTCCTGAATTACATTCCAAATAGGTGACCTGGGGAAAATCTTCATAACTTTCTCTCTAAGAATTGGATTGAAATTTTGTAAGAAGTTGTAGAAAGAGGATGGACTACAGTTTCTTGTATACATTTTTCAGAGCCAAAGGTCGAAACAATGACTCGTGGCACGTCGTACAAGTTCGCTCTACTGAACTAGTCTATAATCAGGTCACTGTGG